>VWYP01011412.1:154907-220207 GCA_013400435.1 Pycnonotus jocosus
AAAAAAAAAAAAAAAAAAAAAAAATGGGTGAGTTTGGGAACTTTCCGTGGTTTGGAGAGCTGTCCAATTTCCCTGGCCAGCGGCTGCCAATATCACATTAACACCTTGACTGCCGGAAGGTAGGGCTCTCAAAGGCTGAGCGGGCGGGTGAAGGCTGGAGGAGTGTGGAGATACGTGTAGCTGCACACTAAAAAGCAGCCTGTGCAGGGGTGGGCTGAGGTGAGGGGAGCCTGTGCTCACAGAAGCCTTTTTGGTGTTTCAAAGGCCAAGTTCTGATGTTTTGGGGCACTTTGGCAGAGCAGTGATGTTTGCTTAAGTGCATGCCCATAGATAGCCGTAGGCACAGTGCCTCCCGCCTGAGCTCTGCCTGCAGCCCTTTCCCGGATGTCTGAATTCAAGTCATCGGCTGCACCCAAGTGCTTGGCAGCACACATGGCTGTCCTGGCAGGAATGATGTCTCAGAGAGACAGGAGGTTATGCACAGGCAGCAGCGCCCTGCTGAGCAGTCATAACCAGCACATTCCTGGGATTCCTGCAGGGCCAGCCCCAGTCCGCAACTCAGGGCTCGACCGGTGAGAACACTTGTGGTCTGCTGGGACACTGGGACACTGTCCTCTGAGGTCAAACCATTACCAGTTCACAGCTCTAGGAAAGCTCTCCAGGAAAGCTGCGAGGTCACTGGCAGGCAGAATGGATATTGTTTTATCTTATGTGAGTTATTTTCTTTTAAAAACTGATTTTATGATCTCGGCATCCCTGCTCAGTGTGACCATGGAGCAGGTTTAGGATGTATCGTTCTTGTTTGTGCTGTTCTATGTTGCAGCTTACAGCCTTGGTTGTAGTACAGAAAGTGCTTGCTGGGAAATAAGTTTCTCAGACTGAAAGGAAAATTAATGTGACTTTTCTTCATAGAGAACTTTAATTTTATTTGTGATAAGTTCTTTACAACGATGTGTCTGTGTTTGAGGTACTTTTAACACTACATTAGGATCTTTTCAATTGAATACATTTTTTCCTTTTGATGTCCAGGTGTGTTTGATTCTGTAAGCCAATGAACATCAGTGTTCAGATGGGGTTTTCAATCCCATGTAATATCTGCACTTGCAGTGGAGGGTACTAGCATCTTGCTCACTTCCATCTGTAGTATTGCTTATTGTGTTGGAGGTAAATGTAACAGGGTAGGAATGAAAAGGAGGATTCTCAGATGGGCTAGGGTACTGTAAAGCACTGTTTTAAAACCTGAATATAGCTTCTCATTAATTAACACTACAGTTGTATGGACACGGTCATAATGAGTGCTGGAAGGAACAGTGTCCTGTAGGGAAAGCAGTCGATGATACTTGAAACAGATTTCTGTGTAAATTTGAACCAAAAGCTGTTTGCTCCTCTGCCTTAATTTTTACATCTGATTAGATGTGTTATGATTAAAGCTGATGAAGCATTTTCAATTCAATGACTGGAGAAGTTGGTTCTGGCTAAAAGAACTAAAGGAATATTTCACAGCTGTTCCTTCCATGGAGCCAAGGAATCCAAGTTACCCATTTCTAAAAGACAGAGAAAGGATTTATTTGAAATTAATATATATAAATTTCGTGTTGTGTATAAATTACCTTACTGTATTATTCTATTGAATTTTTAAATATCACCGGTATATCCTGTAGGTATTAAAGCATTTTAATATCATGCATCATAATGTTTTTTACATTAATTCAGTGAACTAGTTTTCTGTTTGTTAATTAAATGTTTCAACTTTTTCAGAGATATTGCAAACCTATTGGAATTTTCCTTTCTGCTCTTCACCTTCTGATTTGCAAAGTATTGGATCCTCCTTTGCTGATGTTTCTTCACTTGCAGCATGGCTAGGGCCAAGTATTAGGTGTTCTTGGTGTGTTTTGTGGGCTGTGACAAAGTACTGCCAATGAAATCCACAAGGCAGAGTCAGTGCTTCCGTGGCACTACCTGCAACAGCAGTGGCTCGGGGTGGCCCCTTGACATGCCAGCCACCATCCAGCTTTTCTCTAATTGCCTCCCTGTGTGGGGTCTGGCTGAGCAGAAGTTGGTATTCCCTCCGGCAGCCCGCACAGAGCTGTGCTTTGCTTTGGTGGCCAGGGAGGTGCTGATAACACACCAGTGTTTTGGCCACTGCTGAGCACCCTCGCAGAGCACCAAGACTGTCTCTTCAGGACTCCACTCTCACCAGTGGGCTGGGGAAGGGCAAGATCTTGGGATGGGACACAGCCGGGACAGCTGACCCAAAGCGACCGAAGGGATATTCATACCATAAGCTAATTCCATTCCAAAAGCCAAGAGGATGGGGGAGGGGAGGGTATTTATTACTGCAATGTTTGTCTTCTGGAGCACTCACTCTGTACTGTAGTCCTGCTTCCCAGGAAGTAGTGGACATCATCTGCTGATAGAGAATAAATCTGTTTTCCTTTGTTTCCACACACAACCTTTGTTTTTTCTTTTATTAAACTGCCTTTATCTTGACCCACAAGGGTTTTGTTTTCACCTCATTTTCTCCCGTGCCCTGTGCTCCTGAGGAAAGAGTGGTAGAGTAGCTTGGTGGGCACCTGGCATCCAGCCAAGGCCAGCCCATCACAGTCCTTTTCGGTGCTCAGTGTGAGACGTGAGACAGTGACAGTTTTTTATGAAGTGTGCTACAGCTGTAGGAGTTGTGAAGTGGCAAACACCTGCACAGGCCATGGAGTTTGTTGACTGCACTGCTTGTCTCTGTTTTGCTGAGCTCGGGAACATGTTAGTACAAGCAACAGCTCTGTGTTTTGCCCTGGCATTGATGGCCTTGCTGTGCTGTGGGAGCTATCTGGTGGAGATGGTGAGGGAATACATCTCCCCCCTCCTAGCTGGGGTTGATGTGGATGGTTTTATTATGAGATTGCTGAGATTCTTGTTCACCCTTGTGAGTTCTTTAATACTGGTAATTAACCCTGTAGAATAGTATGTAGTCTGCGGAATCTGGTGCCATTCTGGTGTCAGAGAACACAACTTTTAGGTCAGGAGAGACTGAAATGCATCTGGACAAAATAGATTCCCAGGTGGCAGGGTGTGTGAAAGGATTTGGGCAGGTTCCTAGAATGGCTGTCATGCCCCACAGGCTGGGACTTGAAATCCAGACATGAAAGTGACCCTGACCAACTGGTGTGCCACCTGACAGGAGAGTGCTTTGCCTACCCCTGTGAAAACCAGTTTCCATCAGTGTCCTGGTACTTGGCCTGTGCCTGCTGAGCCACAGTTCAGCATTCTCAGAGGACTGTGGCTGAGACAGACACCCAAACGCTACAGTCATCACTCCAGCAGTAAAAAAGAAACAGTGGATAAGGGAAACAACAGGTTCATATCATCTGTTAGTAAGGGAGGAGGAAGAAGAGGAAAAGTTTGATCAAGAAGGTGATCCTTCAACAAAGAAATTAGAGGGAAGAGTGAGAGAATTCAGGCAAGAAGCAGAAAATATTTGGTCCCTGACCACAGAATTTGAAGACATGTAGAAGATGTTTGTCTTCCAGAGCAACTGGAAGCCCTCCTTCCTGGGAACTGTCTGGGCATCACCTCCTGGTAGGAAGTAGAGAATAAAACTTTTGTTTCCTTTGCTTCTGTGCATAGCTTTGCTTTTGATTTATTCAACTGTCTTTATCTTGACCCAAGAGTTTTTCTCTTATTTTCTGCCCACCTTGCCCTCCCCAGCTGAGAAGGGGGTGATGAGTGGCATGTGAGTACCTGGCATCCAGCCAAAGTCAACCCACTGCATTTCCCCAGGGCAGGTCATTGGCAAGTTCGGGGAAATAGCTAGAAATAAAAAGCTCACTATGACTTTGCCCACTTGTACCATTATGAGTGTCTTGAGGCTCTGGGGGGGAGCAGGGCTAACAAACAGCTTCAGCCCTTCTCCAAGCAGGTGACGCCTGCAGGAGCAGATCCAGAACATCTGCTGGGTGACAAATGATGTTGTGTGGGTGCTGTAGCCTCCCAGGGCCCAGTGAAGGGCTCCTCACCCCAGGCATTTTGATGATGTTGGTTCCACCTTGGGACTTCTGTGGAGCAGCTTTGATGGGCCCTGGGGAGAACCAGCCACAACCTGCATTTTCCTCACTCAGCATAAGCCGTCCACAGCCATGCCTAGATGGCCTAGAGCTGGAAGGCTGCCTAAGAGTACCACGTACATCCCAGGGGAAAAGCTGTCTTTGAAGAATGGAAAAAGGCAGGCTCAGGGGAATATGTATCTGTGATTAATCTGTTCAGCCACTGGGTGCCAATGTTGGCTCATATTTGATAATTGGATACATTTTTCTATGGGAAGAGGAATTTTTAAAATCTAAAGGAAAATGCTGTAGTTTTGAGAGGATGCATAAACTGAAAAATATCCCTGAGAGCATGTGAAATTTTCTTCCAACAAATCTGGAATTGGAGTGCCAGGAAGGCGTCCATGAGGGGTGGGGAGACAAGGAAGCCCTGGGTTAACAAAAGAGAGGGACCCTTAATGAAATGGGCTTGCTGAGAATTATGAATCTGTGGGCCTATGTCATGTAGTGATTAATGATGAACCACTGTTTTAACTTCGGATCAAATAATGGGTTGCCTCTGAAAAGCTTCATTAATCACTGTTAGAAATAGGCCTGCCAATTCATTACTTCAGGGCAGACATGAGCTGAACAGTTCAGCAAATTTCAGGATTGAGTGACTCTAGGCAGGGGATGGTTAAAAAGAAAGCAGGGGTCTAATCTGTGTTTCAATGCATTGGGATTTATGAGTGAAGAATATCCTCTCATTGGCAGTTTCCTCTTCTTCCCCTCCTCTCCCACAAAATCTTTTTGCTGATTGTGGTCTAGGCACAATGGATAGAAAACACATGGCATTCAGGGCCATGTCTGGGTTGGAGTCTTCTCCCAGGTACCCAGAAGTGGCTCTGATCCGAATCACCAGAAATCGTATTGCGTGTCTTGGGGCAGAGCCTGGCTGTCCTCAGCTGCTGTTTTTCACTTTTCAGCCTTCATCTGAGACTAATGCTGTCTACTGAAGAGCAGAATATCGACAAGAAACATATTTGCCCCCCCTTTTAAGAATGTGCTGTCAATAGTAAGAAGCTTCTGCGCTTTTGATATGATTCAAGATTTTTAAGCCACCTGGGATCTATTTTAATTGCTGTCCCAGGAAAGTAAGGACTGGGAAGCACAGGAAAGCACAGCTGATGCTCCCTGCTTGGGAATAGATCAACTCTTTTTCTTAAAAGAAACCTCCAAATATCAGCTAAAAAGTGCACTGTGCTTCCCTGCTATTTGCACCTAAGCAGTCTGGAGAGGGGAAGAGAAAAAAATGGAAATCAGGGGCAGAATAATTTTATCAGACAAATTTGTTTTGCTCCCGAAACATTTGTTTTGATTAAAACAAAAACCCTTTGAAGGTATAGGGAGAGCTAAGTTATTTTGGGTAGAAATCTTTCCTTTACTCCTTTCAAAAAGGAAATGGCAAATTACTTGCCCTGCCCTCACCTCCATCCTCGAAGCCTAAATGCTTTTGTTTTTTTTCAGTCACTCCAACATTTACAAATTTACTTCAGCTATGATTTACTATAAATTTCTCAAAGTTCAAACTCAACAGTTTTTCAGTTTCTTCTTTTTGAAACATTCACCCAAAATGATCATTTGCATTATTTTGGTTTCCTTAAAATACGAGTACTTTTATTCAGGATTGACCTAACTTCCTTGAAACAAACAAAAAAGTCATTTATTCGCACAGCTGGAGATAGAGAGGGAAAAACATCTGGATATGGAAAGGGAGAGAAAATGTGCATTGGAAGGGAAAAAAACAGTAAAAGGACAAAGGTTATAAGTAGAAAAAGAGAAAGGATTGATATGGGGGTTGGAGTGTGTATCCAGGGATTATGTGAAGAGGGCTATAGAAAGTGGGCCTTGAAAGAGAAATGTAAATATGGTGATGGAAAGGAGGAGGGGAAAACTAAGATGAAACCAGAGAAAAGATAGGGGGAAAATGAAATGGAAAAAAAATAAACAAATGGAAAGCAAAAATAATGAGAAAATCTTACATTTGAATGAAACAAAAGGATGACTAAAAAGAAAACATAGTCTAAGAAAAACAAAGTTAAGAAAACTGATGAGAGTAAGAGATATGGTGAGAAGGACCTACAAATTGAAAAATCCAGGAGAAATGTATTGATTTCTTGCACAAAAGGAAAACAACATCCTTTTTGAATCTTGACCACTTGTCACCCAGCCCCAGCTGCACTGAACACACAGCACAGCAGCCCTTAGCCCCCGAGACTGCAGTGTCCCCACTGCCCAAATCCATGAAATCCATGTGTGGGACACAACAAGGCTAGGGGAGAGCAGGAAGTAACATGTCAGCACCTGGGACCTGTGTTAATTCGGTGCATCAGCACCTTGGCTTCTACCAGCTCATTGTTTCCAGATGGTGCCTGAGCTGAGCTGGTATTTCAGGCATTTAAGGTCGCCTTCCTTAAGATTCCCAAGGGGCAGGAATGAACCCACCTCTCAAGTATGTAGAGCTCAGTGGCAAACTCTTTAGCATGTTGCAGCACTGCCAACAGCTTTGCAAAAACTGGGATGGCCACTGAGCAAAATGGTCTGGTTTCTATTAACTGACCAACATCTCCTCCCCCGTGGTGTGGGGAAGGAAGGGCACTGGTTTGTGCTGTGCCCCACGGCCCTTGTGGAAGGGAGATGAGTCCTGGGTTTGTTTACAGCCCCTCATGAGAAAGGTCTGAATTCTCCATTCTCTGGGGTCAACCCCCACCTTGAACCTGCAGGGAATAGGCTGGGGGCTGAGCCAGCCTTCCCTCCTCGTTCACCCGGGGGTGCAGGCAGATAAGAAACCACAGTCTAGGGCATATGGAGGTGGTGGGATTTCATACCTGCCACCTCAGCTTCTGGTCGAGGTGGCAGCTGGACATCCTCAAAGGAATTGGCTTCAGGACATTCCTGTGTGTCTCCCCAGGATATGGGAAGAACCTAGATGAATAGCTTAGCATTTTGAACTGACTCTGAGCACACAGCAGTGAGGCACGGGCCACTCCAAAGCCTGGTCTCTACCCTGTAGCCTGAAGATGCATGTATGGCAGCAACTATTGCAGCAGCTTTTAATATTTTTTCCTCCACCATCAAAAACATTTAATCTGCTTGGTGGAAATTGTGAAGCCTTTTTTTTTTTTTAATTGTCAGATTTGCTTTATAATTGCTTCTAGACATAAAACATTGAAAGGAAAATCAGATTTTAGGTGATATGAAAAAGAGACTGGAAGTAATAAGCGCTGCTTCATAGTGGGGTGACTTCTTCCTGCTGGCTTACTGTAAATAATCCAAGGGGCCAGTGTTGTCATTCAGTGTCAGAGCCCAGCTCTGCTGAATATAATGCCATGATATCATTAAAACATCAGGCAGATAAATGAAGCCAATGATCTGTCTCTTCTCTCATGTTGTTTTAGTTTCACTATTAGGCATGATTACAGCTCTGCCCTCACCAAAGGCTTTTGTTATTAATTTCAGTGCATCCCAAATTGTTCACAGACTTTAAAGGTAATACTATTTCCTTGCACTGTCTCAGATAAAGGATAATCAGGCAGAGGTCTAAATTCTTAAAGATATTAAGGACAATATGGTCTCAAAGGGAATGAGAAACCTATATTTAGCCCTTAGCATTTAAAGTTTAGTCAAATGTGAATAATTTTGATTTCCAAAGACTGGATCACTAACATATTTCAACAGTCTGATTTTTTAGAGAAGAAATACATTTATAATCAAAGAATTTGGTAATTCTACCTTGAACATTGTGTTACGATTAAGGTTTTTGGTCATAAACATTAATGTATACATGACCAGATTTCTTCAGTTGTAATGGTCAAACTGTCAGAAAATATGGATGTGCTGATAGAGGCATGCATTTCCATATAGCATTCAGACTTTCAAAGTATAGCCCATGTCTCTATTGTCTTTAAGGATAACATCTAGGAAGTCTTCACCTAGCGCACACAGTCAATAATAAAATGTGGAAATGTGCTATAACCC
The DNA here is from genome assembly GCA_013400435.1 of Pycnonotus jocosus. Taxonomy (NCBI): domain Eukaryota; kingdom Metazoa; phylum Chordata; class Aves; order Passeriformes; family Pycnonotidae; genus Pycnonotus; species Pycnonotus jocosus. Next base: position 162,962 of record VWYP01011412.1, read on the forward strand.
TTTCATTTGTGTTAAGTTTGCTTGGCAAGGCTGGGGGCAGGAGGGACATTTCAGGGGTGGCTTCCATGAGAAGCTGCTGGAAGCTTCCCCCATGTCTGGCAGAGCCAATGCCGGCTGGATCCAAAGTGGACCCATCACTGGTCCAGTAAAGCCCACGAGCCATGGTCAAAGGGTCTCTGGGATAACGTATTTGAAAATGGCAGAAAAAACCTGGTGTGCATCAGCAGCCAGAGAGAGGAGTGACAAAATGTCAAACAGCTCTGCAGAGCCCCAGGGTCAGTGAAGAAGGAGGAGGAGGAGGATGTGCTCCAAGCACAGGAGCAGACGTTCTCCCGAAGTCCATAGTGAAGGCCATGGTGAGGCAGGATGTGCCCCTGCAGCCCATGGTCCATGGTGGAGCAGATTTCTGCCTGCAGCCTGTGGAGGACCCCATGCCAGAGTGAGTGGATGTGCTTGAAGGAGGCTGTGACCCTGTGGGAAGCCCACACTGGAGCTGTGACCCCAGGAAGAGGAACCCACACTGGAGCTGGTGCAGAGGGTGCAAAGGCAGCTGGGTCTCTCATTTCTCCTCAGCTTCTCCTCAAGGTGAGACCATGAGGAAGCACAGTGTGTCCCCCACCAGCTGCTGTGTCCTTGGCTGGCAGCTCCTCTGCAGTGTTCTGCTCCAGGTGAAAGATGTGCCCACAGGGAGGCTTCAGAGACACAGGTAGGTGTTAGAAAGCATCATCCTTACAAGCATCCCAGGTGTTGATGGCTCTGATCATCCTGATGTGATGTATCTTTCATTCTTGTCTTAGGTGCAGGAGAATCTGCAATGTTACTGGCAATGCATGAAACTTTTATATGACTGAGACCACACGGTGAAATTTTGAAAATACATAAGACATAATTTCTGCCCTGTTGCTGTACACAGATGACTGAGCAACACTAGGGCAGAGTGGGTAGAGAGGCACTCTAGCTGAGGGCAGAAACCCTGGGTTCAAACCAGAGGCCTGTGAGCTGTGTACTGCAGCAGAACCCACTCACGGGACATCTCAACTACAACTCCTTGAGGGTTTCTGAAGATTCATCTGTAGCTGTAGCACCCGAGCACACAGCTTTAAAAATGAGAAAAAGATATCCATTCACCTAAGGCAGACTTCCTTACTGGAACAAAGAGGATATTTATTAGTGCTTGGAACATAAAAAAGAAAATGAGCAGTCCAAAACAACCCACATTAGTCATTAGGTAATCATATCAAACCCATCTCAATTGCTTTGCTGTAGGACACCAGGCCTACAGATAAATGAGAACAGTCATATACAGTGATTTTAGCAAACTTTTTGACATTGATTCTCATATCATTTTAAGAAAATAAGATTTACATGTAAGTCATATAAAGCAGATAAACATTGCCCAGAAATCACAGTATTTACAATTTTGTTTGTTTAGTGAGCAATTCCCTGGCAAAATCCAGCAGTATATAGAGTTTAATTCTGCAAGGGTATATAGAGCTTAATTCAGGAAGGGTCTGGTATAATTTAACATTTTCCTTAACAGTTTGAGTGATCCATCAGGAGTAATATATTGTTTTTTTAAGCTTTCAGATAATGTTATGATGAGAAGCACCTGGGGAAGAAAGAAAATGACTGGAAAACTTAATAGTTTGGAAAAAAAGAGGTGAAATTGAAATCACAGAATCACAGAATTAGCTGAGTTGGAAGGGACCCACAAGGACCATCGAGTCAAACTCCTGGCCCTGCACAGCACATTGCCAAGAGTCACACCATGTGCCTGAGAGCATTGTCCAAATGCTTCTTGAGCTCTGGTAGGCTGGTGCTGTGACCACTTCCCTGGGGAGCCTGTTCCAGTGCTCATCCTCCCTCTGGGTGAAGAATATTTTTTTAATATCCAAAGTAAACTTCCCCTGATACAACTTCAGGCCATTCCCTTGGGTCCTGTCATGGCACCACAGAGAAGAAATCAGTGCCTGCCCCTCTTTCCCTCACGGGGAGGTTGTAGACTGAGATAAGGTCAATAAAAACAATAGAAAAAAGAAGTGTAAAATACTGCATTTAGACTGAAGTAATTTAAAATATATGTATAGACCAAGATTAGGCACCTTAACCTTGATTGAGTAAGAATCACTTCTGCAAAAAAGTGCTGGATGTTTGTAAGATGACTGTGATTCAACATTGGTGCGCTATCCCAGAAAAGACAAATAGAAAGACACAGAAAACTAGTGACAAATCTGCAGGATGTAGGACCTATTATTTTTATCTGTATGAAGACCTCAGCTGGAGCTCTGTGTCCATGTTCAAGCATCACACTCCAAGAGAGATCTGGGGTAACTGGAGAAATCTTAGAGAAGAGTGACAAGAATGGTTAGAAGTCTGTGAGATGTGGAGGACAAGGTGACGTGAAAATGATAACCTAAAGAAGAGAAGGTGATGAGAAGTGGGAAGGAAACAGACAAGACATTATAACAGTTTTGAAAATATATTAAAAAATGAGCAAAAAAGAAGAGAAAAATCTGTTCTTAATCTCAAAGAAAGATTAGGGAGAAGTAGAGTGTCTTAATATAGTAAGGAAGCTTCAGGTTAGATTTCAGGGAAATTCTTATTTTGCTGAAGCCCGAGAATAGATTTCCTGGTTTTGGAGTATGCATCACTGAAAGTCTTACACAAACAGGTAAGATGGACATCTGTCAGAAATGGCTGAGTGCTCGATCCAGTCTTGAGGCAGAACAGTAGGTAGCCACTCCTCCAGATGCTTTCCAAATTAATTTGATTTTATTTGCTTGTGGTTCTGCATTTGAAAATCATCCACCAGCAAACACTTTCTCTGTGCATTGTTATAAACCTGTCAGTAATTATTGCTACCTTTACTGAGCCATGAAAAATAATTTCCTCTTTAATTTCAAAAAGCAAATGAGCGTAAAGATCGTTCTTGATTTTACTGTGTATCATGGCTTGTTGATGAACATTACTGGCTAAATATAAGCTTGACCCATCCAAAAATGCAGAAATAATATTTACACAGAGCTTTAGAGTGAGTTATTTTGATCGGTCTCTATGTTCAGTCCTCTGTGATTAGGGTCAATGCATTCAGGTACACAGAGTATTTAGCTCCTGATGACTATACAAAAGAAAATTGGAATCAGATACCATTAAATTGAGTAGACAAAATTATTCTTTAAATAGAATAACAGATGCATGAAATTTGAATAGCATAACTTTGCATTTCAGTGTCAGCTGAAGTAATTCCCTGCATTCAGACTATAAAGAAATTGAGAATGTCTTCATTTTAAATATAAACCCTTGAGATCAAGTGCATAATATAGGAGATTTTTAAGTGCAATGACATTTTTAGGAAGACATTGAGGATTATCCATTTGGAAACCCTTCAGGAGAAGAACTGCTCAAAATATTCCTCTCAGGTTTTTTTTTGTGGTATTTTTTTTTTTTGTGTACACTTCTAGTCCTCAAGCATTGAGTTGAGCANTCTTCAGGAGAAGAGCTGCTCAAAGTATTCCTCTCAGTTGTTTTCTGGTATTTTTTTTGTGTACACTTCTAGTCCTCAAGCATTGAGTTGAGCATAGGGATCAAAGTTATGTCCCATTTTTTGAAGAAGCTTTCCATCTCATCTCTTTCCTGAAAGTTCTCTCCTCTAGGCCTAGGGTCAAGGAGGTTTCATCCTATTTCTCTTCCACATCCTTCCAGGTGTCAATATTGTCCTCAGTTATCCAGCACTCTCTGGCAGCAATGTCCTCATTAGTTTAAATTACTCTTTGCAGATAATTTTTCTCAACATCTAATAACGTCTTCAACTGGAAATCCAGTAAGGAGCTGGCCTGCTACCATTTTCCAGTTCTGGACCTTGCTACTAAAAACACTAAACCATTATAATGAAGCATTGGGACACAGCTGTGACAAGGCTACATTATTTACATAGCCATTATTTAACACTTTAGAAGTTTTCTTCTTTCTTGCCCTTAACTTACCCTCCCATTAAATTGCAATTACAAAAGCAGAAGCCCATGGCAGTATCACATTTAAACAGGCAAGCCCCAAAATGAGGTTGCAGACATGGTTTTTATTGCAGATCTACAGATCATGAGTAAAGGAGATGCCAGAAGAGAATTGAAAGAAAAAAAAAATTGGTTTTCAGTCTCAAGGTTGTTTTTGTAAAAAGAAAACACATACTTTGGAATTTCTAAGGGTCAATTCTACATTGAAAGCAAGGTTTAACTGACCATCTCCTTGCTCAGTGTTGCTCTGCAGGCCTTTGATTAATTGATTCAACCTTCTCCTTGCTCAGGTGATGAATGAATGAAGGGATGGCCACTTAAACCAAGGGATGGGGAGCAAGATCATTCTTTCTGAAAAACTGAAAGAAAAGAGCAATTTTACAGTCAAAAGACAAACAAGGTTATAAGTTGGGAACAGATCATTATGTCAATGCTCTTTGACAATTATGAGTGTTTGGATTGCAATTCTACTTTTATGCTGTCATTAGTGACCAAAATGAAAAAAGTTAAGGTATTTCCTTTTTTTTTGGAGAAAGCTAATAATGATCCATGTTTCCTTGTGAAGAAAGGAGAATATCCAAAGAGAATATCCAAAAATAAAACAGAGCACTCAAAGGCAACATCAAAGGACAGTCATGTTAATTGGAGGTCAAATCCTGAAGCACTAAATTAATTAAAAAAAAAAAAAAGTAAGCATTGCCTAATGGGTAACCACTAGATTAGAAGAGACTGCCTTCTTTTGCATGAATCCTCAATTCTTCTTGCACTTCTGGACGACTGTGGCAGCAAAGGTGCAGAGATCTGGCATCCAGCTCCTCATTGAATGCTGAAGGGAGATGAGGATTTCAGTTTCCCAAGCAAAGGAAGGAATTGAGTTTGACTTCACAGGAGACACCTACAGAATCTGTATCCAGAGTACTGAAATAGTCAAGGTGCCTCAGAAGAGAGATGTGAGAAAACACACACTCAAAACTGAGTTCAAGTAGAGGTGTCAAAATTCTTCTGGGGTTTAATCTGCAGTCCTTGATCAGGCTTCACCTGAATTTTACACATCTAGAATTTACAGTGAAACATCAGGAGTGGTTTTTCAAATATTGAAAGGCAGTTCTTTGTGTATTTGAAGAAAAAAAAGTGGCATTAATCACACTGAGAATGGAGCACGGAAAATGCCTAATATTCTGAATATATCTGTACCGAGTTTTGTCTTATTTTGCCAAAGAGGAACCACTAGCCTGGAATAAATCTTGTTATTTTGAACTATTGCAGAAAAGGAAAGGCCAGTTTAAACATAAAGCACAGTCAATTGAATAAGGCCACTATTAAGAATAGGAAGGTTTTTCACAAAACCATTGAATGGTTTGGAAGGATTAATTAGTTCCAAAACCCCTGGCATGTGCAGGGACCCCTTTCCCTAGACCAGGTCCCAAGCACCATCCAACCTGGCCTTGAACACTTTCAGAGATGGGGCAGCCACAGCTTCTCTGTGGAACCTGCTCCAATGCCTAACCACCCTCCAATTTAAACATTTCTTCCCAAGACTCAATCTAAAGGACCTTCAGTTTAAATCCATTCATTCCCCCTTGTCCTATCATTACATGCCCTTGTCAAAAGTTGTACTGTTATACTGGAGTAACTGGAAAAGTCGAGAGGATGTGATAACACAGCAGTTGACACAGATGACCAAATCATTGATCAAATACAGCAAGCACAGCTTTCAAAATTAAAGTCCATCACTTCTCGTGGTGGAACAAACGTTTCAGAAAAACCTTGACTGATTCGTGGAAGAAAAACATCGCTGCGTTAATGTAATGCGAGAGGCTTGAAAATGAGGGAGAATGGGAAACGTCGCGTCTCGGAAAAGTACCAGCAGAGGTCAGCACAGCCGGGAGAATGGAGCAGCCGCCGCCGGGATGCTGCTGCTTCTCCCGAGATGCTGCTGCTGCTTCTCCCGAGATGCTGCTGCTGCTGCTCCCGGAATGCTGCTATTGCTGCTCCCGGGATGCTGCTGCTGGTCTCGGGATGCTGCTGCTGCTGGTCTCGGGATGCTGCTGCCGCTCCCGGGATGCTGCTGCTGCTCTCGGAATGCTGCAGGGCCGGCGGAGCGACCCTCCCGCTAAGAATTGAACTTATTTCCTGCCAAGTGCATGAATGGCACAGTCCATCCTCCCTTCTAGGAGAAAACAGCAGCAGATACTGTTTTTTTCTTTATTCACACCTCCTATGTGCTTTCCAAATTCAAAAAAGTGGCTTGACATAGCATTTAAGATGAGGGAAAAAAACGAAAAAAAACCCCACCTGAATTCTTTCACAGCAATAAAATTTCACCTACAATTCATATAAAATGGAAGAAATCTCATTTGTTGCTCTATTAGGACACCCATCCCTGCTGCACTTTTTTCTTTCACAACACTGATTCTCACAGAACATTGTAGACATAAGAGCCAGAATATCGTTCATCAGACTTAACCAGTAAAACCTTCCTTCACTGATCTGTTTCTTCCAGGAAAGCTCAATTTCATGAATTATTTTACATCTGGATCACTTGATTCAAAGCAAGTGAAGGAAACTGGATTTCCTTAACATAAGGTGATACATCACACCTGCCTATCTGAAGAATAATGCTGGAACTTGGATTCCTTACAGACCAAATGATGGCAGATGCCAAGATGCCCAATAAAAAAGGGTTATCAGATGTAGAAACATAGACAGGGCTTGCTTCACATCATTCTGAAGTAGAGCAGTGCTTGTAAGAGAACTTTGGTTGTAGCAGAGTTGCGTGAACTTGTGGTTATTGAGTTATGAAATAATTAATAACTATAGTGTTGCAAAGCTTAAAGTAGTGCCAGTGATATCATACCAATGATTTCCTGGCTGAACAGAACTGCAACCAGTTGAATGTTTTGCTTAAAATGATGTATAATCTTTTCCAGATCCAAAGAGGTTGGATTTCTCTAATATCCAATATTTACACTGTCAATGGAAACTTAGATTTGTGTTTCTCCAAAATAAAGTACGAGACACAGTGATTTTTCATGGTGTATGTTGTACAAGGCTGGGGTTTTCTGGGGAACTGGTAAGAACATCCAAGTGAAATTGTATTTCATCCCAGTAGACATGACTATAGAACTGAGTAACTTTAAAGTGATGAGTGTCATCACTGGTGTCTCATGCAAAGACAGGAAAGAGAAATACAAATCCAGCCTGAATTCTCTGCAAAGGTGCCTGGGGCAGTTTTGTACCTGCTGCCAAACCAGCATGGCATGATGCAGCACTGGAAAGAGGTATGACACAGGCCTGGAAACAGTAGAGCTATTTTAACTGTGTTTTCCACCTCATTTGATGTTAACCAGCCCACAGCAGTATTATTTAGGCATGTGATATCTACATGACTAAATTGCTTGCTGCTCCAGAAATTGTGCTTATATGGCATAAGCTTAGGTAACTCTGGTATCCACTGCACACAATGGGCATCTTCCTCACTTGAATCCCCAGGGAACAGAATTTACCAGCATCTGTAGAGATATAATTTTTCATAAGGTTGAGGTAGCTGCAAAGGGGATATGGGGCTCCACTTTGTGCATCATTTTTAAACTCAGAGTATTTGTTTGGACTAACATGAAATGGAAGACTATCTGCTGTTGTTTTAAATATTGGTTAGCCTGAAACACCCAGTGGAAAAATATCTAGGAGCAGAAATGTAAAGATATTTGTAAAGTCTGTCCTCAGCATCCATAGAGAAGTTTGAGTGGAAGTCCTACAAGAACAGGACTTCCCCAGCTACACAGTCAGAGGGCTGGGTCAGACCATCATATGGTGGAGTTGTAACCACAAAAAAATATACAAAAGCTTTTACTGTAGGCTAAATCCATAATAAACTCTAACAACAGTAAGATCCTGGGTATTGCTCAGGCACAGAAATGGTTTTGGACTGCTGAACATTTACCATTCTTCCTCAGTTTTCAGACAAAAATTCCATTATTCAAGGTAATTGTTGGCAGACCCAGAGACTGGAGGTCACAACAGCTGAAAGTGAGTTACAATGCCCTTGTGTGTGTAAAATGCATCACTTGTCCCTTTGTGTGGAAAGAAACACTTGGAGATGGATTTTTCTAATGCCAATTGATGTTTAAGGCCTCAGTTCCCTGATAGGAGTTGAACAAAGAAAACTGCATTTTAAAAACCCATTTAAGTTTGAGACAGGAAAAAGTAGTGCAGCTTGTCACCATTAGCTTTCTTCTTGTCTAAAATCGGTACTGTGCAGTGGGTTTTTTGGTTTTGTTTTGTTTTGTTTTTTGTTTTTTTTTTTTTTTTTTTTTTTTTTTCCTGTGACATAAACAGAATCAGTGCTTGTTTAATAATACAAAACTTCCTAAATGACAGACATGATGAATAAGACTGAGGGCTAAAGAGAAGAGCTGTTATGTGCTGGTAGGGCTCCCTCCTACCCTAAGAAGAAATATGACATTTTTGAATATCCAATAAAACCCTGTTAGTGTGCAGCAAAAAGGTTAATAAAATTATTTCCTCCTCTATTTTTTTTTAGAGACTGGCATATTTGACAGAAAATGTTGGCTGTGAACTGCTATTACTGATATAAATATTGGGGCAACCTCATATTTTTCTGATAACTATTAATGTTATGTAGCTGCGTTTTATTGTAATAGAACACCCTTGCAACTCCTTCATACGTAGAAAGGCATAAGAATGAATAGCTCTGAGCACAGGGAAACACAACATCACTTGTGACTACACAACTAAAAAAGGTATCTGTACATTCCCATTATGTCCAAAAAGGAAAAACCCAATGTCGTATATCAAATGGAGTCAAGGATACGGCTTGACATGGATTAGTTTATATTAAAGAAATGTAGCACCATGCATCAGGGAACATTAGCGGAACCTGACCTCATCCATCACTGGCTCTCAGGCAAGTGTAGCCACATCCATTTGTTTCATGAAAATTCAGAGCTGAGCATCCGTTTATATCGGGTAATCCTTGCACCTCATCATATTACACTAGACAGAAACTCGGTGTGATAAGTCATTATAATTTACTCCTGCTAAAATCAACACAACTGCCGCTTACCATTTGGGCACTCTTGTTACACAAACTAATGCCAACAAAAACCCCTCAAACCTCAAAACCGCAAAATAGCTGTCAGTCAGGACATATTTATGAGGCACAGCCTTAGATCTCACCAGCATTTCTCACCAGGGAGTATCACACAGGCTGACTGTGTTTCTGGTGATGCCAATGCAGTGACATGAAATGACAGTGCCAAAAAGCTGAACTTTCTCTTTTCCCCTTAAACACAGCCCCTGGCTCAAACCCATCACTGTGAGAACCAGACTCAGTTGTGTTCAGATGGGCATGTCTCGCGTAATTTTAAATCTTCAGAGTCCTGGCAGGGAGGCCATTGGACCCATGGGTCTGCAACCTGCTAGGGCTGCAAGTGGAGGCCATAGATAATGTCTTAGTGTATCTAAAGTAATTGGTCAGTTAAGATACTCTAATTGGTCAGTTAAGTCCAACCATTGATACCTTTTCTAATTTCAGAGAGGTTCAGCCTGCTCTCTTCCGAGAAAAGATTAACAGATTAACAACGCAAATTGGTTGTCTTGGGTAGAAAAAAATAGTGATGCTGTATATAAAAGTATTCGTACTAAAACATGTCAGTCTTGGAAAAGTACAGGGTCAAACATCAAGGAAATACATGGAAAGTTTTATTCCATAACTTCTCATGTGAATTATATTTTTGGATCACGGCATTCACTTTTTAATTCCCAACACGCAGCTCTTTTTTCAAAAATCAATTCTTACCAGAACAGGCAGGGAGGGTGAGGGCCAGAAAGACAGTCTCCTTGGGTTCCTGTTGTGAAAGGAGCTTGGATTTTCAGAGTATGGTACATGCTGCTATGTGAATCATGTGCCTCAAGTTTTACCTCTGGGCCTTCTGGAATCTCTTTGTGTCCCTGAGTCAAGTAACTCAGCTTCAATCATCAAGGTACCTCAGAGAAAATTATAATAGGGCATTATTTTATAATTAAGAATGGAAATTCAGTCTCCCAAATGGTCATGAAATTAATCCCTTTTCATCTAGCATTTTCAGAATGAGAAACCTAGTCTAATGCATCTCTTGACAGTAGCAACAAAATCATCATCCATCACTTTGCACCAGGGAAGTCCCTTCATTTGCTTCATTTTCAGTCTGGGAATACCCTCTTCACACAAATGAATGAACACCAGAAAAACAGCCCTTCAGATAAATTGCCTCCTGGGGGTATATATCTTTAGATACTGCATTGCATTCATATATTAATATTATATGCATTACCTTTCCCATAAGATGAATAAAGTCCCCCTACAGCAGAAATCACCCTCTATATATTCACTTAATGATCAGGATAAACCTGGTACATTACCTTTAGTGTGGAAATTCTGATTGGAAACCAGGAAAATACCAGAGGAAAGGAAAAATCTATTTTATGGTACTGAAAATAAATGCAGTGGAATGTACAGCTGATAGCCCTACATAGAAAAAAAGCTACTGTAACAGCCTTGCACAAACACTAAACATAAATTCAATTCTAAATAACCTTAATGTTTTCTCCATATGTTGAGTACAATGGTGCAGTGATAAATGATATTGAGGCTGGGAACCTTTCTAGAGAAAGAAAATAAAATCTGTTGCTTTAATTCAGCAAAGAAATTTTACCCCATGTTTATGTATGTAGAGGAAAAAGAGCCAGTCTTTTACTTACCTAATGTTTGGTTTTTTGCATTTTAGGAAGATTATCAGTAAGATCTTTGAAAATAAAGCATATGACTGTTCCTTCAAACAACAGTAAGTTACAGATTACTGTAATTGGGTGTCAGTCTTTGAAATATTTTTGAGGTAAAAATGTGGATGAGGCTCAAGACAATTACACCTCATTAAATTGTAAGCATTGATTAATAGAATGTTGTCAATTAAAGGAGTTTGGTCTTAGTTTTATCACATAATTTCAGTAAAAAGAAAAGGTTTTCAGGCTTAAATTTAATGTTGAAGAAATTCAACTTCATTCATCTTAGAGAAAAGCAAGAGCATATAGAATCTTCAAACCTCTGGAAGACCTTGATTGTGTCAGCAATAGGGCTTCAGAGCTGAAATGAATGCCTGTAACAGGTGGACCAGCATGGTCCTGGACAAAAGCAGACGAGGAAATATATTGCAAATGGAAGGACTATTGTAATGGGGTTAAAAAAAATATTTTTCTCTCATTCTTCATTCTATTTAATTAAATGCATGTTTATTGAGCACACATACTGCATTGAACAAAAGAGACTCCAGCAGAGGAATTTCCCACACTAGGAAGAGGAAATCAGCATACAGTTAAAAATATATTTCTCTAAAAAGGGACAAACTTCTTATGGGTCTACAGGAGTTTTAATGCTTGAGTCTCACCACCTGTAATTGCAGTTTATCCGTCTATTGGGTGCACTATTCACCTCTTGCACCCTGACAATCAGAATGTAAACAGACATTTGTTTCTGCTGTGGCTTGCATAGGCAAATACCAGAGTATATTTCGCTTTACTCTGAGGGAAGCTGGTTTCATTTATTAGTGGGAAATTCAGCAGAATGGTTATATCACAGTAAGATATGGGTGGGCTGGGCCCATGGCTCCTGCAAATGAAGTGCAGGATTGAGATGGATTCTTCAATCCCTCCATCAGATGGTAATTTTGCACTGAAGTTCAGTACAAATTTGGAAGATTGCATTCTTTTTAAAACCAAAAATATTAAAAAAAAAATAAAAATTCTTACCCACCACTCCAGTAAAGGAAAACTGCCCTCGTGTACTGAGAAACAAAAGCACATCTTCAAAGCCTTTAAGCAAGGTTTTGCAGGAACCAGCAATAAAACTTGGCATCCTCAAATAACTTGTGTCATGACAATGCTCTTTGATCTCTCTTGCCTAAACATGTATAAACTAATGGATGTGCCACTGATGATCTGATAATCAGCAACTCTGTCTTCAGGTTTCTAATTCCATATGTGCAAAATGGTTATAAAATATCACTGAATCTTTGAAAAACACTGAATCTTAGTTCAATTTACATCAAGAAAATGTAACTTCATGCTTCACTGGGTGTTGGAGGAATGCATGCGTCACCATAGATGTGGAGTAGTCAGCTTTTCATGCTCTTTATTCTGGGGAAACATTTTTCCAGTCATCACTTTTCATTAAAGATACTTGCCCACATGTATCATTCTGAGAAATGCAGAGTGGGTATAATAAATCATATTACCACAGAGAGATGCCACCACACATTACACTAAAGAAATGCTGCCTCATGATTTTTTTTAATATTGAGGAAAGATAAATCTTTCCTACATCATGTAGCATCATGGGGACACAGCCTGGCAGTGAGCAACCTGGACTGGGAGAAATATTAATATTTCAAATCTTTAGCTAGAATAGCATATGAATAAAAAGTATATAATTGTTTAGTTACAAATCTCTCAATCTAAACAATTAGCTGTTTAATACTCTTGGTTATCTCTGCCAGAGGTAGCTGATGATTGAATTTTCCAATTCTACCATGTAATCTTGCAATGTAGATAGGGCACAGGATGAACTCTTGTTGCCCAGAACACAAGAACAATTTTTTTCAGTCCTTCCTCCCTTCCTCCCTCCCTTTTATGTTTCTCTGTTTAGAAAGCCCCTATGACCACATGGCCTTCTATGGGCCAGGTTGATGGTGCAGGCGATTGAAGTCCTAAGCTCTGCCTCGTGGAATGAGGACACTGCTATATTTTGATTCCTTTGGGAGAGACAGGTTCCCAGAGCTCACCAAGGCTTTCTTTGTAATAATTGGAATATAATAATAATAATGATAATAACAACAACAATAACAATGACAACAATAACAACAACTCATGGCCTGCAGGAACATAATCCTGAATGAAGAGACACCAAGACACGAGTGGTCAATTACAAGAACACTTGTCAACACAGATGCTTCAGCATCTACAGACCATGGAAGTGGCTTTTCTTTCTGTCCCCTAAAACAATGATTTTGCAGTGTTATCATACCCACAAACACAACTCTCAAGCAGAAGCAAAGTATTTAAAAACATTGTTACTTTGAGTGTCGACCACATTTGTAAAAAGCAACCCTGAAATATACCATTAATGGCACAGTTTCTTTTAACTCCAAAATTTTGTAGTAGGTTTATTCTGTTTGACTGCATTTAAAATCCCTCCAGGCTTTCCCTTCAAATAAGTACAGGAAGCCTCTTCCTCATCTGATATTTTTCACAATAAAACTTTTGAAGAAGTTAAAGCCATAATATTGATGTATTGATGCCTGCAGCACAGCAAATTACTTTCAGTAACAGCTGTCAGGCTCAGTGCTGCATCAGATCTCTTGATAGTGTTTATAATTTACTTATCTTCCAAGAGATTTCCAATGAATGTGGACAAGAATTTTTAGCAATAACTTTTTTTCTTTTCTTTCTCCTGTATATCCAAAAGATCATTGACCTTGCCAAATATAAACTGGGTTTTTTTAATTTTTTTTTTTTTTTTTGGCAACATAACAGCATAACTTGGACATTGCTAGTTTTGACAAGGGTATATCTGCCCTTCACTGCTGGATTTTATATCAGACTGGATTTTGATGTCTTGTCTATATAATACATATATATATATATATTGAAGATATGTGTGCCTATGCACAAATATTCTTCCATATTTGAGGATTTTTCCAAAAGTATATTTTTCTTTGTCTTTTTCTTTTCCTTTTCTATCTTGTCACCACAGATTACTTCACCTTATTGAGCAGAAATAAAGAATGCTGCACATTAATAAGAATTTATGAATGAGTCCTACTAGGGGAATTTAGAATTGCTATTTAAACTTTCTTAGAACATTGACATTAAAAGGAAAATCACTTTCACTGCTAACTGAGACCAGGGTAAAGAAAGAGAGAGACAATATGTGACAGTACAAGATTAAAGATTTTTTTTGGGGGGGTGATCCTACTTTATGGCTCTTGGTTGGATTTATGTTATCAGAAGAGGCTTCAGCTCTTTCTCACCTCAGTGCTGCCTGTTGGTAGATCTCAGTTAGCCTTTCTGAAACCCAGAGTTATAAATTGCAATGGAAACCAGTCTATCATAATAATGGTGTTAGACTCTCTCAAGTCTTGGGAGGACATGTATGTTGCTTATCAATAGCGTTGTCTCACAGATTAGGAAGAATCCCACGAAAAAAAACCATACCCACTATTATTAGTAGGAATAATGAGATGTTGTGTACCTTTGTCTTCCATTTCAGTCTGTGACCATTGTTATTGGAGGACACATTATTATTAATGTCTAGATTCTATTTCTAGGCATATGACTGGAAATTTATTCAAGTGATGACTGCAAATGATCCTTGGAAAAAGTCTCAGGGTTTCCAAGAAAACTGAAGAATTGTCAAAGTTCAGCAGATTTGCAAGAGAATATGAAGGTCAGATCACAAGATAAAGGGGCTTTGTGAAGTTCTGGTTCCTATTCTTATTGCAATCAGCAGAGTAATTTGGGGTTTCTATTAAGGCAATAATACTAAAATTTGTCACTTGCTATCTCTGTCCCAATGAGATGCATGTGACTTATTTTATACATTTACAGATTACCCCCACCCAATCCCTATCAGAGGGTCAAGAAGATCTCCCACTAACTTTTTGCACCTGTTCGGAGATAAGCCATGATGTGATGCAGGCACCTGTGGAACAGATGGAAGAGGCGTGATGACAAGGTACATTCTCATATTGACTGAAAATTTGTGACAAACAACAGAGGAAGTTCCTCTGGTTTTATCCAGGTGCCTTGGCTTTGACTTCCCAGCAGCATTTCACCCCAAAGATCAATTAATGCCCGCAGGCAAGGAAGAGGTCACACGAGTCGTGCTCTGCAGTAATAGCCCTTCACTGCCAGTAATGGATGGTTTGGCCAAGATCTGAGCCTTTTCCTAAGAGGGACAGGCCACCAATATTCCTCAACTCTATTCCTTCACTTACACCTACTGCTTTGCATAACTTCACCCTCACCACGAAGCTGCTGAGAGGGATTATTCAGTGAAAAAAATGTTTGTTTTCCCTATGGCACACTTCAGACCTCAGCAGTTATTCAGAAATACCTGATGGCCCACATTCATGGCCGTGTGGGAGATGGCCATACATGTCAGTTAATGAGTTTATGATTTCAGATTTAGTTTCCATCTCTTACCTCTCTATCTGCTGTTCATAATAATGAGCTCAGGGACCTGATTCACTGGGAGGAGGAGAATCCCTTAACATTTTTTTTCTCATTCCCACTAACAGAAGCAGTACTGGGACATAATTGTGCATGTAATCTCAGAGGTGTTCCTGCTACATTCTTTCAAACCAGCAAAGAGGAAATTTTCAAAGATATGAGGAAGTCTCTATTTGTTTCCCACTCTGAGAGAAGCAGAATGGCCTAAAGTCGAAAAGTTTTTACATCAATCCTTTTGGGGAAACTTAAAGTAAATCTGAAACCTCTTTGAAACTACACAAACATATTTCAAAGGAAGAGGTCAAAACCAGCAGAGAGCACAAACACACCACCAAAGTATAAATTAGGCACAACTTTTGCTAAAGCTATAAAGGGGGAAACACATAGCTTTTAAAAATGGCCTTAATTACATCTTGCTTCAGCTCAGATTGCTTGCATCCCTAGAGGGAAGAATGCCTGATATAAAGAGGAGGTCTTGTTGTATTTGTAAAGATTGCCATTGTTTGGAGTGATTCAAAAGATGAAAAGAAGCCCACTGTGAGAGAAACAAGAGAGATTGCGCAGTCCAACACCACTGAAAAGGCTTAGGGAGGCAAAGATGTGATTTCTGGGCATCATGCAATTTCTGAAATAACATCTGTTCCAATTAACCTCTTGTCCCTGAGAGTCTGAGCTCTCCATGAGGCTGAAACACAAGGTAGTTATCAAGCTGTCCCCTGGCTGACAGTCCATGAGGAGAACAGCACCAGCAGCCAACTCGTTGGGCCCTAGCAAGGTGAGATGCAAGGCTTGCCATCTGTGAAGAAAGACAGTAAGGAAAATAACAGCAAACTCCAAATAAGCAAACTCTTCTGATACACAAGTCATCCAGGACCATGCCTTATTATCAGGGCACAGTACATGTCCAGAGATCATCTTTGAGACAAAACAAGACTAGACTTCTGACGCTATTTAAAAAAAGGATCCTACATTGTGGCAGAAAAAGAATTGCTAAAATTATTTTTTTATCTTGAACAGTTTTTAAGTTACTGCTTTCGAAATCACAAAAATCCAAGGAGGAAGAAATGGCAAGCAGGAGGTAACCCTAGATGATGCAATATTTGAGACAAAAAAAGGCATCAAAACACTACCAGCAAATATGGCACTATATGAGAATTAAAAGAGGAAAAAACCCAGTATATCTAAAGATTCATGTAACAGGCCATGGTCAGCATTCAGGAAAACTGATTTATCAAATAGACATCTTCTTAAAAGAAAGCAGTAAAGGGATATCTATCCCAGTCCTAGTCCAGGATATATTCCTCTGAAAATCTTAATAGCTGCTCACATAGTTACTGGGGCAAGCCTTGGCCTTTAAAAGTACAAACTCTTAGTGTGTACAAATTCTTACTACATAAGATCAGAAAAAGGGAAACTGCAGTATCCAGGTGCATGTGGAAAGATTTGTGTGAATTATGAAGGTCAGTGGGAAAGAGGCCTTCCAATCTGGTGTCTTAATCCTTGAATTTATGAAATGTTGCAGATGCTATTTACTCACCTTGTGCTGCACTTTCCAAATCTGGAATTTTTGTAATACTGTTTGCACTGAAGTTAATGGGAATTAAGGCCAAATGTATTGGAACAAGATTAGGCAGTTTTACAACTTCCCGCATCTTTAGAAACTAGGGCTAGCTCCAGGACACAGGTGTTCATCACAGGTAAAAAACATGGGAAAGTGTTAAGTCACTTCATGAAACGTGAGTAATGCTTTGCCATTTCCAAACACTGAGTCCCCTGCACTGGCTGACCACCAGTGTGTGCCCCTTTTTTGTTCTGCATGCTTTATGCTTTTGTATGTGGTGTATTGTGAAGACTCAGGGACTTTCCCTCAGATACCCTTCTCTAGTTCCTCAAGGAGGGGTTACAGGGCTTCTGTAGGGGGTCATCTTGTCATTACTGGGTGTGTTTTTTCACCATGTTTTTGCTTCCAAACACTGATATTAAAAAAGTGTTTTGAAAGCCTCATCCCCATGATGTCAGCTCTCTGGGTAATAGGAATGCATCCCTCGTGTGACTTTATCACCTGTATTTCAATAACTGCAGTAGGAAACCAGGCCTTCTTCTTGCTGAATAACTATTTTCAGTCATGAGACTCTTTCTCTGGTGTGGTAATCAGCTCTGTTTGACAAGGAAAACCCCTGTAAACTGCCTGTCAGAGAGGATTTGCTGTCTCATCCCACTGATGTCTTAGGTGCGGGATCTCGCTTCTGCTCTTATCCTTAGAGAACTAATGACTTTCAATAGCTCTAAATAGCACCTAAGCTGGTAGATCTCCTGTCTCCCTCAGCTTTGCTGCCTGGAATATGCAGCTGAGCTGCTGCCTGGACAAACACCTCAGTCAGGACATATTAGAATGTGATCTGCCAACTGGCAGTTATACAATGGAGATATTAATGCTTTATTGTGTTGCTGCAGGTGCTATTTTTCCTTTAACTGAAATGATGATGTTTGCCCTGCACATGTTCCCTGGAAGAGGATGGCTGCTCTTTCAGCCTCTTACTTTCACTCATAGACAAAGAAATTTTCCCCAGACCACAGGGTTGCATCTGCTCAAAAAGAGCACTTAAAAAGCTACCTTCACTCACAGCTCCTTTATTGCCTTCAGTTCAGTACACACACGACCTTTTTCTCTTGTTTTTTCTCAGGAAGAACAGGGGTGATCTTGCTACCTTGTTTGCTACAGCAATCCCAGGAAGAAGAGAATGCTCATTTTAAGAACAATAGTGGTTTTATCAAGGGGACACCTTGCCCAGTGATTAAAACAGTCATTGCAAATTCTTCCTTTTCCTGTTTTTAATCACTTTAATCTGGTTGGAGGTCTGCACCCATTCTGCTGGTTTACATCCACTGGTTGTTTTGCATCTCATGAGTAGAAATTCTTGAAATTTCCATGTGATTACTAATGAGTCACAATGAATTATTATTGGTGTGCTCATTTACAAATCTCTCTAAAATTCACCATTAAAGATTAAAGAAATTCACTAGTAAAGATTTGGTTTCAATTATGTGACTCATTTCTACAGATGAAATTTTGAATGGACTGTGTTAAACTCCTATTATTTTTAATAATATTTTTGTTATTAACGTTATTTTTTCAAGTGCTAGTGGCAATAGGCAATAGTTTATGTACCACAGAAAGCATTCTGGGGAACTGATTAGATTCCTTAGTATTGGAGTATGACAGAATCTAAGGGGAAAATGTTTCTGCACAATGATGAACTGTGGAAAAAACCTTGGAATATTTTGGCACCATGAATGACCTTAGATAGTTACAAGGTAAGTAAACAATGCATAAAAGCAGTAAAATCCATCTCCCTCAGCAGTTGGTAAGGATTTTGTTACTTAGCCTGAAAAGGTCAGAGTGCCTAAATCCTACCTACATCTGAGGAGATTTGAACTTGGTCGTCTCAAATCAGTCCCTCCCCAATTCCCTGAGGTACTCAGTCAAACTGGCAGGGTGTAGTCTGCCCAGAAAGTGACTCTTCTTTCTTCTTGGCAACAATGGTGTATTTTGTGTACAATGTGTTAATATTCACTGGAGCAGGGCTGCACGTCTAGAACATCTCCTTCCCTGCAGCGTGCTCTAACCTCTAGACTGGAGTATTTCCACTGGATCCAGTTCCAGCACAAAGGCTATTTATTTATGCTGTTCAGATTGATAGAACTTCAACAGAAAGACAGACAGTCACAGTCACAAATGTGTTATATGGTCTGGCGATGAGACCCTCTGCTTAGAAAGAAAGAGACATCAGACATCTGGAGGTAAAAGAGGGAGTTAAAAATAAGTGTTCTTTGACCCATGATATCCCAGTATCTGGCTAGCCCATTATCCTCTAAACTGCTTGGGCACAAAGGCTTTCATCAGCTCTGGCTCTTCCTTTGTCATCTGTAGGAGCAGATCTGAGAATTCCTATCAGCCTCAGTCTGCAAGCATTGCTATTACTTTGTAGCTGCTGTGACTTGGGTATAAGTTAGATGATTTAGCACTGAATCCTCCCACACTTATTTTCCAAGATTTCTGGGTATGTAATTAACTCAGCTCTGTACATTCTGCACCTGAGATGAACACCTAAGCATTTGGCACAGCAGTTCTACTCACCACAGTACTCAGGCCTTTTGTTGGATCTGTTTGCCATCTTCTAAATTAGGTGGTTCTCTTTGTCTAGCAGCAGTAAATGTCTTTGGCAGAAACACAGATGCTAGGCAACTGAGAGGAATTTTTCAGACTTCAGGTCTGAAAAAGGCAGCTAGATGCTGCATTAGAGATGCTGCTCTTCAAGCACCACCAAGGACTGCTCAGTACAAGAAAAGTGTCATGATTTAGGTCCTTGCAAAATGTTTTTGAACAGATATCTGATGAATACACCCAAAGCCAGAAAGTGTGAATAAAATCACAGCATCTTTTGCTAGGCAGAGAAAAGTGAAGCTGGAGCACGAGCAGTGTAGATTGCAACTATATCAGAATCACTCAGTGTGAAAACAAGGATGATTCAATGGGTGTAAGGAAGAACCAGCTCTTAAAAGAAAGTATAAAAGCAGTCAAAAGCCACAGAAGGGGACAAAGTTCACAGATGCATTTTAGGAAAGATACCATTTTAAGTCTGCCTGATTTCTGCATTTGAGTCACACACAGTATTTGGATGCCCTTGAGCTATGACAGGGATGATTCTTCTTCCTGCTGCTATCAGCAAATCCAAAGTCACTTGCTCTGCTTCATCTCAGCTGGGTCAGGAAGGCATTGCTGACTCACAGTGCTTCAAGAAAGGACTGCAGGAGGGAGGGTGTGTGGGTATTGGAGGCAGGTGAAGTCATGGAATCCACTATAGCAGCTAAAAGGCTCTTCAGTGAATGGCCAGTGGCTCCTTGTGTCACTGCCTGGAGCTTTGCAAGATTCTCCAGTGGAATTCTTCAGCCATTCAAAGGAGATGACCACCCAGGGCAGAGGTGGGTGGGTATGCACCATCCTGCTGTGTCACTGCAGCAGGACAGGGGCTAAGGCCACAATGGACAGATTTTGTGGCTATTTCTTTCTGCTGGGGCCAAACTATGTGGGGTGGGTTTATCTTTAGGACCACAGCATTGTGCATGCACAGATCTGCTGGTTGCAGTGGCTGTCCAGTATGCTGGAATGAGTTCAGCCTCTGTGGTGCCTCTTGGATGTGATGGGCAGCTTTATAGCTGCCATAGTCCAGAGGGGCTGTGGGGTGAGGTGGACTTAGGAAACGCCAGTGTGGTGGTGAGGAACCCTTTTCTTCTGTCCTTCCTTGCTCAACTCCTGCTTGAATGAATACCACCAAAAATTCCTTCCCACTTCAGGTCAATTGTGTCTCCCAAGTTCCTCAATTTTTCCTCATAAAATATCAGAGTGGAGCCTTGCACCAGGACCCATCATGGACGGCCAGAATAATTCTCACAGGTACCTTCAAGGTATTTCAGTTGATATTAAACTAAGTCTGTGTAAACAAGGGGCTCCTATAATTAAATTATAGAGAGACAGTGTTAGCTCTAAATGAAGCTTTGCCCCTACATATGGTGCTGTTTTGAATCTGCCCTTAGTAGTTAGTGATACAATTTGCAACTTTTCCTTCACTGAAATGAATGAGCAAACTTGTCTGTCTTGTCCTTTCTCAGCTGCTTTCACAAGGTTTGTGGGAATATAAATGTATCTGAGACTTCTACCCTTTTTTTTTTTTAACTGTCTTGAAACTAAGGCAACAATTTCCACAGTCTTTAGAAGGGCAAAGGACAGACAGATAACAGGGCCTCTTAAGTTTCACTGTCCTTGGAAGATAGGCTAAAAGAGCTATTTCTTTTTCCTAGCAGTCCTTAAGGGATTTCATGATGAAAGAACCTGCCTGGAAAGCTAAATAATAAGGAAACTGTCATAAAAAGCAATGGCATTTTTTAGAAAACACAAGGTGAAATTATTCCCCCATCCAATTTGCTTCCATCTGAGTGGTGATGTGTCATATTTATGCAGGGAAATAGGTCTCTGAATAAGGTCATAATGGCTCATATATGAGCCATTCTTTTATAAATGGCTTCTTCTCTTTTATGAGTAGATTATTAACTCTCTGCACACCATAAACAGAAAATCTTGGATCTCCTAGGGAATTTCTCAAAGAAGAGATGGACCAGAGCCTGTGTTAATGGACCCCAAACCTCAAATTTAGAGTATTCACCCATGACTGAGAGTAACATGAACACCAAAAATAGACAAATGGTTGAAACTTGGATCTATCAGATGTTTTTGGAAGATTTTTGACAAAATGTCCCATTTCCAGGTAATTTTATTGTATGCTGCACATTTCTCTCCAGTTGTGAACAGCTGGATGCTTTGGGTTCATTTCCTCCTGGTAGAGCTCTGGCTGTGGGCCTTTGCACTAAAGGATATATTCACATCCCATCACCAGCTTAACAGTGTTAGTGCCTCTGATCTGGAGCTCTGCAAAAACTTTTTGTTGAGCAGGAAATTCAATCTCGAAACCAGCAGGTTTTCGTATATAGCTTGGTGTCTCTGTGCAGAAGTGAGGAATTTTTGCTTGCCAATGCTTGTGTGTATCCATGCCCCTGGGCAGATCAGTATAGCCAGAGTAAGAGTACACTATCAAATTCTAAGCTCTCATGCAAACAGAAATTGCCCAGGAAAATTGAACAACTATAACTACAGAAGAAGAAAATATCTGTGAATAAAAATTCAATGTTCAGCTATAGTAATTCAATTTGACCTATCCCCAGCTTTCTTTTGGAATTTAAAACCCCTTTCAGTGGCCCCAGGACTGGATCTTTCACTTCTTTTGCCTCTGAAGCAATGATGTTTTGCGAATGACTTGCTGCTGTAGTCACACTCTGATAGCATTCATAGCCAGGGCAGCTCCTGGGGCTGGCAGAGTTTGCTTCTGAAATTGTTTCTCAACCAGACATGACGTAAGAACTTCCAAGCTCCTATCCTGGACAATAGAAGGAGAACACATTAAAAATCTTCCTTCTTTTTCTTCCCAGGGGAAGAAAATGAGTTGAATAAGCCCAGCAGAGTCTGTGGACTTCTGACTGATCCCACTGGACCCCAGGGACAAACAGGTCATTTCAGCTGCAGAAAAATTCTTGTCAGCTATGGTAGCAATGAGCACTGGTGAGTTCAATATTCACCCACTGGTGGGTCTGGAGTTTTATCTTGACGGCAGCAATCACCCCTGTGTTGGAAGTCCTGCTGCCTGTGGCAAATTGACTTGCATCTGACTGATCCCCAGGGTTCCTGTCTTCTCCTGAGGCACCGGACCAACTTCCCAGGTTTTTCTGAAATGTCTTGCTGTAAACAAGCATAGAAAACATGGTGGAGCTACCTATGCCAGAACAGCTGTGTGTCTAGCTATACCCTGAAGGATCAGATGTAGCTCTGCATGCTGTGTCGGTGTATATGTCAGACCTGTCTGAGAAAGAAAGCGACTGAAGCAGAGACAGGGTGACCTACCCTTCATACCAGGGGTTGTGTTGGTCCCTGATACAAGCAGTTTGCATCACTCCTTTTTCTTAGCACAGATCTTTCCAATTAATTGAACAAGAGAGGAGTTAGGCCAGTGGTGAGGATTTGTGAAAATCTTACCTACAGCACTGTCAGGAACTGGCTGTTCAGTTTGAATTAGAGAAGGAACAGATGACTTGAAATCTTATAGCCTAAATCCTATTAAGATATAACAGTTCACTTTTCCTGTGCAGCTTGAGAAGATAAGAAAGGAAGGCTGTAGATAGCAAAATATATCTTGAAGTGTTTTGTCCTTTGTTGATGACATTCTGTGGGATATAGAGAGAAAGACCCAGTAAAAGCCTAAGGGGACAATCTTGACAGGACTCCAACTAGTAATTCTTTTAGGCTTTTTACTTCGGTCCTGCTCTCCAGTGTTAGTCATATCTGTGCAGTGGCTAGGGAATTATTCCTCTATCTTCAAGTTTTCCTTTTCCCATTTAGATGTATCAATTTTCTACTCTGCTTTTCCATGTTCTTGAAACTACCAGCGCACTCTTATCCCCAAATCCCAAGTCCTTTGTCTTCCCCTCTTGCCAGGTTAGGATTTACAGCCCCCCACTCTTGAATCCTGCCAGAGGTTACAGAAACCCTGCAACAACAGTCACTGATCTATAAGCATCCAGGGAGGTCAAGGGCAAGGGAGGACAATATTGCAAGTCCTGTGTTGTGGAGTCTGTAGTTGGGGCTCAGTTTCAGGAGGCTCAGAGTCTGACCTGCAGGGAGCTGAGGGCTCCTTTTGGGGCTCACCCCCACACTGATGGCTCCACAGCAAACACTCGATAACGCTGCGGCAGCGGCTGCTGAGCTGCAACTGCTGCTGGTGACACTGCTCATTATTATCTCCCTTTAACATCTGCCCCTTTTATAGAGAGATTGTCTTCTGCTTTCCACTTAGGCTAGGAGTTTTGGGGGCCCTAATTCATCTTTGGAGCCATTCTCTCTAGCACCAGTGGAGACAATGAATATTGATAGTGCTTTCGTGGAGGGACACTCCCTTGCCTTCTGTGGGATCTTTGCCAGAGGACAAATATTACTGTTTGACTGTTCTTTAGAGATCAGGAAGTTTGGAAGTGTCCTCTGCAAAGTCTGACACTAATGCAAGACTCCATGGTGGCCAGTCCAGGACAGACTGCCCTGCCAGGCTCTTTTTCCCTGACAGCTGGAGAGCTGCAGGCAAGTAGCAGTTTTGTGTAGTAGCCTAGTATTATATTTAGCAGGCATAATACAAAATGAATGAGTGTTTCTCTTAGAGTGAACGAATGAATTGCAATCCCACATTCAGAGAATTTGGAGCTGAGGAGCATGCTGTGAAACTGTTAATAAAGAAATATGTTTGCATCAAATGGCATCATTTGCTTTCTTTAAAATAAAATGTTTGATGGATTTGGGGTTTAATCTGATTTCACATATAGAATATATATCACACCTTATCCTGTAAAAGCATCTGCTAAGCCTGGCCACATGCATACCCAGATGCTGATTTTACAACACATGCAGTGATAGGCACCTGAGGAACTGAGATCAGTGAAAAGCTGATAATATGTTCTTGACACCACAGTGTGAAAGGAATTTACAGTGAATAGAGACAGTTAAAGTAAAAACGTAAGTGAATGCAGACTCTGAGTTAATAGCCATAGCATCTTTGTCCTTTATTCTTCCCAAAGCAAGTAGGTAAGGGAGCAACAATGCAATGTTTGCTGGAGAGCTCATTAGCACTAATGGTATTATGGTATCAAGCAGTGTTGAAAGGTGAACTTTGAAAAAGACACTAGTGAAGGTGACTGGGAGGCAGCTTCATCACATGGAAGTAGGATAATACCAGAAAATTGAAAACTGTTCTCAGACGAGGACTGCCAAGATATTTCCTTTCTGGAAAGACAGGAACCTGTGGTTTCAAATTTAAAACCTGTTCCCTGGGATCTCAACCACTTCAATTTGAGTGAAATAGAGCCTGACACGCCAGAAGCTCCTGTTGGAAACTGCCAGCCAGCCACTGCAGTGTCCCACCAGCAGAACCACGGTGGACAAAAGGCCTCCTCACCCACACACCCTTCTCCTGTCAACCCAGCAGAAGGCACAAGGGGCTCAACACAGAGCTTCCATGCTTCCAGCCCCCCAGGAACTCAGGGATTAGGACAGGGAATGGCTGTGGATGCAGAGACCAGGCATGCTGGCATACTTGGTGAAAGCATCCAGGCCCCTGATGCCACAAGGCCACAGGAATTAGGCACTGAGCTTAGGCTGTTGTGCATGGCTAGACATCTGGGAAAACACTGGCAAATGCCTTCTCTCTGTCCTGCCTGCCCGTCAAAGTCTGTTAGAGGTTGGTTAAAATAATGCAGGTTGATTTTGTGAACTAATTAATTCCTGTGAATAAATAGCAGGATTGAGAATTGTGTTTGCCATCTCTGCTTTGCCAAGATCTGCCAGAGCACCATGCCTAGGGTCTTTACACTAAGAGACTGTGGTGCTCTGGCAGCTGTCAGGAGTTAGCAAGAAACAAAGACTAATGGATTGTTTAAGTTTTTTAGGTTTTATTCAGGATAGGTGCATTCAGGGAAAGAAAATAGAAGCTTTTAGGATATTTAGGGTGAAAATTAGAAAACTATTTAGATTCGATTCATGGATCTATTGGTCTAGAGATTTACAGGTTACAGGATCTATGGGTCTAGAGGTGTTACAGGTAATATTTTCATCCTTTGCAAATCAGCATACCCATATATAGGAAACAAGACAAGGCCCAACTGAAGCAATATTAAAGAATTAAAAAATAGTTTAAGTACCAGAATGGCACTGAAATGCTGGCTAGGTAGATATTGAAATAACTCTGTGAAAGTCCAGGATTGAGAACCTATCAGAACATTTTGGTAGCAGGCTTTTGTTAAGAAAGGCAATCAAAGGGATTAAAGGTATAACTGTGGTTTTTTGTGGGATGACTAGCTAGACTGAATTATTAAGGGCATTGAACCCCAGAGAAGAATGAAAATTACTTTGGAGTAAAGGTGATCTAAATAGAGAGCTTCAATTTTAAACCCTTTGAACTACAGGAGTGGAATAAGGTCACGTTTGAAAGATTAGATTCTGCTGCCTCAGTTTTGGCTGTGCTTCAAATGACAAACCCAGATGGAGATAACTTTCAGCTCTGTGTTCCTCTAAGAAAGACAAGTGTGAGGTCAGACTCATGGTGACAGACCATAGCACCTGCTGCAGAAGGGATGGCCTGGCCTGTTTGTCTCTGGCCATAGCTAACAGGTAGTCCCTGCCACCAGTCAGCTCCCAATATGGGGTTTTTCAGTCAGACTGTTGTTTATAAAATGTAAAATACATCTTCAGGCACAATATCACAACATCAGATTCAGCATAACCTGAAAAACACTAAAACAAGCCAAACCTGAACATGCTTAATCTACTGAAAAGAGGACAGAGAACAGTTCATGTTCTCTGTCCCACCTACACAGCTCTACACCCATCACCTTTCTCAAGGAGATGACAGAAGAAAGTTTGCCTTCACAGACTCACCGATGGCTCTAGGAAATCAGACACCAGACCTAATGTTTCTGTCATCTTCCATAGATACAGGTGGTTTTGAGGGGGCTGTGTTTGTATGCTTTCACTGGTATTTCCAAATGTTAGGACTTTTTAATCAATTTTCATGGTTACAGCTAGTGCCGTGACCTCATCTTTCTCTCCTTTTTTTTTTTTTTTAATAGTTTAAGCTGTTGATTTTTATTCTGTTAAGGAATTAGCTGCACACTTTTAGCTCCTAATTTTAATCCTTCCGATTTACCCTCCAGTGGCAACCTATCTTGAATGAAGTTTTGGAGGGTTACTTAGCCTCTCAGCAAGAAGGAAGCATTTTTAGAGATGTATTAACTGTTAACACATTGGACTCTATGATCTTAGAGGTATTTTCCAACCTAAATGATTTTATGAATTGTTGTTCTTCTTCAAACAAGCTTTAGTTTGTTTCAATATTTTTTTAAAATTTACACCTTAGTTAACCCTTTTACATAATCAGTTTTCTCTCAACTCTGAAGAAAAATGTGAGTCTCTTTCAGCTATCCCCAATATCTGAACTAATGCATTTGATAACAGGATTGGGTTTTGTGTGCTGAGACTTTGTACATTTAGTGCATTGAAAAGGGAGTCATATGAAAATTCTTGTTGTTGTGAACACAAAAAGGGATCTTTCTTTCAGATCTCTGGAAAGACAGAAGAAGAAAGCACTTATCTGAAAAAGAGAGGAAAAGAAAAACAAAGGGAAATTCCCTTCACAGTTTTTAAAAAGTTTTTAGTCAATTAAAAAAATTCGGTGACCCTTAGGTACACACTAACCAATTCTGAAGGCCACCAGGGAGAATGTTCTTTTCCTTAACTTCGTGGTCCTTTGACAGAACAGGGTAGGGCAGGAGCTGTGTGAAGGGATAAAGCTTTGCTCTGCTGTAGCAATACTCCAAGGGAGAGCTCTGCAGACATCACCTGCTGAACTGAAATGAAAGAGGTGCCTGTCTTGGGAGGAGGAGACAAAGAAGCAATTTCCTTCTTCAGACATAGCAATCCATGGGGATCTATGCTGAATCTCCTTTTTCAATGAGAAAGGATGGCTTGGAAGTTGCACTGCCAAGATTATATGAGTGGTGTAGGGCAGAACTGTCTCTTTTTCCTTTCTGGACTCCCTCTATTCCTATGTTGGACTGAAGGTGAGGGTCTTGAATCTAAGAGAATCATTTCTTTAGAAGAAACAGCAGAAAATAGAGCAATATTATATGGGAAAGCACCAAGCACTCTATGCTCATTCGTCTTTGATCCCTAGCACAGATCTGAAGCCTATCCCAATTCAGTGACATTTGTGCTTTGCTGGTCCACAAAATACCTCTGTGTGCTTTCCACAATCTCTTCCTTTCACACTTCATTTGCTGTAAATGCTGATGCAATACAGCAGACATCAGCATGGGCACTTCTGGATGTAGGAGATGGTAATGGGGATATACAGGTCCCCTTGCATCCTTAACCAAGCAGATATTTAAAAGCCAAAAGCCAAGCAAACCTTGGTGCTCTCTAGTCACACACAAGGATACACCTGTGCAGCCCAGTGCAGGCAGAGCCCTCAGCAGCAGGCTGAGCTGCATGCGTGGTTTCCCCATCAAAATGCCTCTCACCTGGCCTTGTCAGAGAAGGGCAGAGCAAGCTCTGTTGTATTAACCTTGAGCTGCTCACAATTTGGGTTCCTTCTGTTATAGGTTTCGGATTTCCTCTTCTAGCAGATGTTTTTATGGGGCCAGACATTCAGCTTAGGGAATTCTGTACAACTTTGCAGTTCACTAATATGTAGTGGGTTTCCTTACATTATAATTTCTAAAAACAAATGCAACTGCTGTATTCCAAACAATAAATGTTTCAAAGGGCTTTCTACCAATGATTCGTCTCATGGGCTCCTTTTTTGTGATACCTAATCACAACTCCTTTCACATTTAAAGACTAAGGTGATATTCTCAATACACTGTGTCTCAGAACATATGAGAGAATTTAACTGTATCCAACTAGTTCAGTAAAAATCAACCAATGAAATACTATTGAAATAAATATTGAACCCTGTTCCTAAATAGTCCATGGGGCAGTGTCTTGAAAGAAATCAATAATAATGCAGACATGCTGGACTTCAGTCAAGTGAATTGATTTTTAACTTAAAAATAGTGAGCAGTTTGACTTGTGTCTTCTTGGAACAGTGGGGAAACGAAACAATAGTCCATGATCAATATCATGCACATACATTAATTTTAGAACCTAAATATGTTGAGTAAGCGTTGTATCTACTGCGAATATCTACATTTGTTGAAGGTGATAGGAAGTATCATCAGGTAAGAGCATCTACAGGTATAATAAAGAGACCAGACCTGCATGCAAATATAGGAGTATATTGAAACCTTGACTATATGTAACTATTCATGTTTCCCCAGTGAGCTAAATTCTAAAAATTGCTATTAGCTGTAGAACACAGCTAAATCTTCATAGCCAGATATAACTATCAGAGAGTCAACACCATTTTTCTAGTACAGAGAATAAGGAAAAGAACATGCCATTGTAAAGCAGTTTTCCATTGTTCTTCATGACCTGTATCCTCAAGTAGTTTATACTCTTTTCCCCTTATAAAATAAAGGATATTGAAAAGAATTAGCCAAAAAGCAGTATATATGTGCATTAACAGTCTGGGTTTTAAGGCAGAATCTGACTTAATTGCATAGAACATCCCTGTTAAGAGAGCACCAGCAGCAACTTGAACACAGCAGTTTTGGTCAGTCTGGGCTGAAGAGGCTGAAGCCTGTCTGATATCACCAGCTATTTTCTATCTCGATGAAGTTTGTCCACTTTCCACAGTCTGGGAGAAAAATGGTTTAATCAGCAGCAGCTCTAAACCTTCATGTTCCTAACTCAGGTAGTCTGTGGGGTTTTTTTTTGTTTGTTTGTTTGGGTTTTTTTTGGTTTTTTTTGTTTTTTTTTTGTTTTTTCCCTACTTCTAATGTAATTAGAGAGAAGAAAAAGCAGGCTTATTCTTCACAGGCCTGCTGAATGATCAGAGCCCAGTGGGGTCACCTGCAGGGTATGCTGACAAATAACACATGCTCATACCATCCTGAACCAGCTTTGATTTTTTTTTCCTCAGTCTTTCCATAACTTTATGATTCTAAGAAATATTTGAATTAACATCATAAAAAGAATGAGGGAGTGAAGTCTCTTGCATCCAGGTTAAGGCATGCTTGAATGAGGATGCATTCAGTGACTCAAAGGCTCCTCTGAAGGCTCTTCTGAAGACACAGTCCACACAGACACTTTCTTGGAAGCAGACAGGCTTTTCTCTGTTTTAAACAGGGTGCTGTGCTAGATGGACCATGTGTCTCATCCACCGTGGCAGTTTTTGTGCTCTTTTCTGCTCTGGGGATGCTTCAGTAACTATGTTAGGAATCTGGAGCCAAATATGACAATGAATCCTAAAAAAATTTGTTCTGCATAGATAAGTTACAGAATTTGCCTGTGGCCAGCAACACTGACCATGTTTCCTAACATGAGAAAAATGAACACTGGCAGTGTATCAGGGAAAGGGTCCGATAAGGCTTGCAGAAAAAACATCTTGAATTGAAGCAGCATGAGTGACATCTAAAGAGAACAAAAGAAAAGGAGAATGAGTCTGAGTAGAATTGAATTAATAATGGCAAAAGTTAAAATTTCTATTCTTAAAAAGATATTAAAATGCATTTAAGATCTTTCTAATATATTTCCTTAGCTGGATTTTGATATTTTAGATAAGTTGTGTTGCCTCTGCTTGCAGGCAGGAGGTGAAGTCTTATGTTCAAATCAAATTTTAAATTATTTTTAAACTGGTAGGTGTCTCCAAATATAGATTGTGCCTTCATGTGTGTTAATCTTAGGCTAGGACTCATAGCAACTAATAGTATTTAACCCTTGCTAACAGCCTAGCCTGGTGCTATTTACGCAACCTGGTCTTTCCCAAAATTTGGAAAATGGAATTTTTCTTCAGGAAAATTAATCCAAATCATAGTTTTCACCTCTAATTCTCCCATGTTATCCTTAAAGCCTGCCCTTTCACTTTTTAGATATAGCATGCTGCAAGCAGAGGGAATCTCTGCTGTCACCCTTCCAGCATTCTTCTTCATTAGGGATAAATATCCAGGTTCCAAGTAGCTTATATGCTGTTTAGTGTTGTCATTTTCTGCAGGTGGGGTAACCCAATGCTATCTGGAGTAACAGAAAAAGCCTCAGCTCATGGATCCACCTCATTGTGCTTTAGCTGCCATGTAGGACTTGGAGAATATTCTCTTTCTGCTAGTCAGACAGCAAAGTTTCGAATTATGATTAATGTGTTTGAAAATCAAAAGGATTCAATAAATATAATAGGCAGAGAGTGTAGACTTCTTGGCATTTGAAGCAAGCTCATGCTTATGCACAATAAATATTAAATTATCTTTGTGTTCTGGACTGGTACTATATATATATATCCAAGGATTATAGATTGTTTCCTTTGCCTTTTTGTTCTGAACAATGTGACATCCCAGAATATGTTACATACATGTTTTTGGTGTCACTATGTACACTTCCCTGAGTTTTATACCCTGATTGATGATACATGGAATGGTGAATGGATTGCCCCAAGCATCTTTTCATATGTGAGTGTCATAGGGGCAAAAAAACCTGTAAGTCTTTATCTCTCAATCCAGCTCAACAGGAGTGAGTTCTGAAAAAGGGGCTATGCCCCTAACTATCTTTGGAGCTGCTGCTGCCATGCACTAAGCAGCAGCTTCTTTGAAGAAAAAGGCATTTGACAAAATTAGTATGTTCAAAATTTTACTTAGTAACTGAGTACCACAGTAAACTGACCTCAATTGCATTTATTGCTAATGACACCCTCAGAGAATTACACAATGGTGATCAATGTACAATACCTTGAATATGACTACAGGGGAAAACCCCCTTTTTCACCGGTCACCTTACCATTTCCATGATCATTTTTAATTCTACCTCAGTTATCTGAGATTCTTTCCTTGCATGTGATAAGGTGGCACCATTCCCAGAGAGGCAGTAGCTCTTGTTTAGTCTTTTCCTTGCATGTCTTGGAATGAGCTCTCTGATGAAGCTTACTAATTTGCATTTTGATATTTTACCTTCCCCCATTCCTTTTCCCCTCTCTGTTCTTCTCCTACTTTTCTTCCTTACTCCAAGAATTTCAAGATAGCTTTCAGGGGGGATTGTTTTCCCTGCTTTCATCTCTACCTCCCTCAGCTGTGCTATTGTAGATGGCTTTGTTTTTCTTTAATGGATTTTCTTGTAGTGGTGAATAATTGTTTGGTTCACTGCTTCATTTTTCATGCTTCATTTGCCTCATGTTCAAACTTTTGCACTCCCTTGAGCAATTCACTTTTGTTGCTCCTGCTCTGCTCTGTAGCCTGTGGCTAGGATGAGTGCTCAGCCTGGAGCTCAGGCTGAGGCTTCTCAGGGCAGCAGCTGTTCTTTGCTTTACTTCTGGTTTGCTGGTTTCTGCAGCGTGAAAACATCATTTTCCTAGTGGTGTTTTGTACTGCTAGCTGGTGAGAAAGAACACTGAGCAGGTGGGTTGGCCTTTAGCAGCCCAGGGGACTGGCAGCTGGTGGCAGTAGAACAAGCAGAAATTTCTCATCTTTGGGACAAAAGGCAGAGCATGATCTCAGAAAACAGGTAAGGCCTATATGCTGATTGGATCTCTCTTTGGCTTGTCTTTAGCTCCTACCTCTTTAAAGTGCTACTCAGTAATTGCAGATCTTGTCTAATATATATGACCTTAAGTAATATTGTCATATATATTAAACATCACATATGTATATGCCTTAACCATAGGGATTACTATGTGTGTGATTATTTCTACTTAAAAATGTGCTAGAACAGGAAAAAAACAAACCCTAAACTCATGCAGAAATAGGGATCCTGGCTTTCTAGATGAATTGAAAGTTTGCATCTAGTTGAACTGCTGGGACTGCGTGCTCATTCTGGCCTTTTCAAAGTGACCACAGTCCAGGGTGGAGTTTGTATCTCTAATTCCTTCCAGATCACTTGCTGGGCACTTATTCACATGAAAACCAGGACAGAGGAGAGGGTAAGAATCTCCTATGTACTTTGTTCTGATTGAGAGATAGGGCTGGCCCCCTGATGTCCACAGTCACCTGGGCCTTGGAAATGTTTTGTTTCACTAAAGGTAAGCAGTGTTGACCAAACATAGCAGGTAGTGCCTTCTCTGAATTACAGTATTTTTCCATCAGGTCACTGGCTACTTAAAAAATTTGGTCAGGTACTACAAAAGCAGTTACAGAATAATGACATTTCAACACCTACTTTTGCCCTTTTCTCCACAGTGTTTCTTGTAGCAGATGCCAGCTCCAGGGAGTAGACATGGATGTCAAAATTTGAATTGCAGGCACACCGTGTATTTGCTTCTTTTCCAGGAGCCATAGCCTAAGTCATGCAGTTTAATCACTCTGAAGGGAAACAAAATAAGAACAATAAGATTCCAGCCAAATTCAGATAAAAAGGTCCGGTTACTTGATTGTAGTAATGCACATAATGTGCTTGTGCATCATAAGAGTAAATGAGATCATATCCATTATATTCTTGCATCTATTCACTGTGGAGCCCAGAGATCTATATTTTCATTTTGCAAGAAATACTTTTGTTTGAACATTTTCATGCAATGTATGTATGCAACTGAAAAATCCAATATAATGGTGTTTGGGAAAAAAACCCCAAAACCTCTAATAAAAAGGGATCTCTAATAAACCAAGCAGTTGATTTAGACTTCCTTGTGACAAATTCTACATTTCAAAGTGATGGTTTGGTTTGTTTTATTTCAGATAAAATATTAAATCAAATCCCTTTGCTAATGTTGCCCCAAGCAAAATATCATGTTTTAAATCTCCCAGAAACAAAGACAGACAGCCTAGACCTGGCCACAGCCTGGGTCCTGCTGAACTCTTAAAGCCAGCAGAGAAGTGCAGATGGTGGAAAAATTGCTGGATATGAGTAAACTGCAGGTGACTTTGGGCTTCTAGAAGGTAGATGGAAAAAAGAAAGACTAAATAACCGTGGTAGTTAAGGAGTGGTACTCCCCAGTTTAATGTTCCCCACTAAGACTAACTATGTGCAGCTCTCTCACTCCTTCCTTCCCAATTCCCTCCCTTTGTAGCGGGATGGAGAGGAGCAATGGAGGCACAAAAGGTGAAAATCTTTGGTTAAGATAGGAACAATTTACTGGAAACAGGAATGAGATAAGAAAATGAACAGTAATTGCAACAATGATAGAGGGTACAAGAAAAGAACGATTTGCATGTGAGTTCCCATGCCCAACAATACCCAACCACTTCCTCCACCATCCTACCGTGACCCAGAGGAGAGTCCTGCCCCTGGAAAATGACATAAGATGGTATAGAATAACCTCCAGAATCTAGTCATGCTCCCTCCTGACTACTGCAAAAATTAACCCTGTCGTGGCCAGACTCAGGACATTATCTCTTCAGCCCCCCTTGTGAAATATATAGCTGACTAGAGAGTAGTAACTTGGCCAGGTAGGATGAGGCTTTAAGCAACCTGGTCTAGTGGGTGTCATTCCTGCTTATTGCAGCGGGGTTGGAAGTAGATGATCCCTGAAGTCCCTTCCAACCCCAATCATTCTATGACTCTTTGTTCACTGGATTTCCCATTCCCTTCCCCAGACGAGGTCCATATAAAGCTGAGCAGTTCCAAGAGACTTCTTCTGACCCTGAAAGTAAGTGCACAGGTCATAATTATATGGCTTCTTCCATCCCAAAAGTAACACAGGGAAACTGCAGGGAATCTTTATCTGTATATAAATGTGGAGTATCCCATGGTGTGTGTCACCTTGTGAAGCATTTCAGCACTGGATGGAGATCACAGCTCTCATGGGCCAAAGCCACATGTGGCAGGGAAAATGCAATTAAACAGTACAAGTTGTCATGGAAACAGCTTGAGCCTGTGCCCTGACTCCTTTTATTTCCTGGTATACACAAAGCTATACGTCTCTGGCCAATTTAAGTGGTGGCTTCCAGTCAGGATCAAGGAAAGTCTGCAGCAGTCATCTCTGCCGGGGCATTGTGCCTTGTAAGGGGCTTGGTGTGAGGGGTAGCCTTCAAGACAGGCCTCAGAGCTGGCAGTGAGATAGAGGGTTTTCAGGAGGTTTTGCATGGAGCAGATGAACAAAATCAAAGTTGATATAGGAGATGTTCAAGGTAAAACAAAAAATAAAATAAAAAAGCTAGGGTGTGATTAAAACAAACATCCAAATGAGGTTTATATCATTTTAAATCAGGACATAGGTACATGACTGATTTAAAATGGGATACCAGTTTATAGCCTATTGCTTCAGCAGCCCACCCCAACAGCCACTACAGCTCTGCCAGTACACGCTGTGGCTGAGCTATGTGTGTGTCCCAGCTCTGAGCTGGCAGGAGCAAGCACCCGTGCATAACATCACCTGTCTTCAGGGCTGGTGCTCTTTGGGATGAGCTTTACTTCCCCCAGGTCATCGCAATGTACAGAATCTAAGGCCATTGAAAGATTTGTTTTCAACTTTCCTTTCCTGGTTTGTTCGGTTTGGGTATGTTTCCCATGTCTTGCTATTGAAAGTAGGAGATGAAAGGGAAGGGAAAGACAGAAGCAAGAAGGAAGCCAGTCTTATGTTTCCCAGAGTAAAGCAGCTGCAAGTCTTCTTGACCTTCATGTGGACTGTACAAATAAAGACAAAATTTCTCTCCCCACTCCACGCCCTTTCAATATTGTCAAGGTGGTGGCCCAATTAATGCTGTGTGCTAGGCATGCAGAATGGCAGGGTTTTATTCAGTCACAAGCATCTTCATCTCTGCTGAATGAACAGCAACTAATTCAGATTTCCTCAGACTGCACAACCAGTTCCTATTAACAGTAATTAGAATGAAGTATGTGCATTGAGGGAAAACAGAGGTAGATGATGAAGAGATGGCAAGCCTGGTCTCAATCCCTCCAAATAGTTATCACCACCTTACAGCTTGAAGTGTCTGTGTCCAAAATGTCTTCAGAAGGATTTGGAAATTGCCTTTGTGAGGTAAAAATTTTGCTATTGGTTCTACTTATGACAATGTTGTCATACCTGCCTGAAAGTGGCGAAAAATTATTTGTTACACAACATGTATATAATACTTGCACAAATACAAATTTTAAGGAAGATATCAGTAAATATTTTAGTTGGATTTCTTCCCTGCTTCTGTTGCCAAAAAGATTATACAAAAACCAGCAGTTTAAAAAACCCCTTCCTACCTTCCTGTAACAGGGTTCTCTTATTTCACAAGGGGTGAAAATCTGTAAAAAGCTGAAGGAACTGAATTCAAAAGTCACTCTAGCATTAACCAGTTAAAAAAAAAGTCTCAGGTATGGTTTCATTTCAACATAAATTGTATAAGGATAATCCCACCATCTATAGTAAGGATGAGTGGATGGATGAATCACCCTCTGAACATGGTAATTCAGAATGTATGATTAGCTTTTAGTTGCTACCATTGCTTCAGACAAATCTCAGCCTAAATTTTTTGAAAGTTGGTATTAAATGACACACAGATATTTGATTTTTCCTTTGAAGTGCCTTTCACTTCTGTTTTGGTTACCTTTCTGCATAGCCTTTGGAGGATGAAGCCACTAACCTTGGAGGTCCCTAAGAAGGCAATCTGGCTGAAATATTAGCTGTGTTTTACCATGGAGATTCTTCTTGTCCTGTTGATGCAAATCATTGTGTCCATTAACATCAACAGGGTCAAGATTTCATCCTAATCCTCTACAATGCTGCACATTTTCAGGGTTAGCTTCTTGAAGTCAAGAGGAGCTAGCTGGTTCAGAGCCCATTTCTTCCATGTCTCAAACTGAAGGGAACATAAACAGATGTGCTGGACAACTGCAGCAAAAGCACACGAACAGTTTTGAAGCTCACTGTCGTAGCTTGGCTAATCATGTGAAGTACAAGGGTGTCCTGTACTAAGCTAACAATAAACCCTTTTAGCAACATCCATTTTTACCCTAATAATGGAGGAGGTCATTTATAGACAAAATTTGCACTTACCTAACACGTAAATGAGAACACACATGGCAAAATGAGACTCATATCTGGTTTTGAAAAAAAACCAAACAAAAACCAAACCCACAACAAAACACCATTGGGCTTATCCTTAGCTATTGCTTTCCTCTCCCAAGTACTGTAATTGAACAATTTTTATTTTCACAAAAATGGTGCTCCACACACGCTCTTAGTGCTTGAGAATCAATGAGAGATGTTGGAAGGTGAAATTTAGACTGACAGACGAAAAAAGGGCTTTTGCAGCACATTCCATTATTTTTTAATAAATGACCTTAATGCACGCTTTAAGCAGGAGCTAGCCTTGAAGGATGGCAATGGTAAAAGCACTGCCAGCTGGACTGGAACATGGGCCCTTTGTTCCAAATATTACGTATTCATTCTGGATCTAAATGAATATAGGATTTTTTTCCATGCTTTAATAATGAAATGAATGCCTGCCATCCCCCAGGGAACTGACACTGACCAAGAGGCAAGCAGTTGTCAGACACTGCCTGCAGCAAAGCTTACAGCTGCTCCAGATCAAGCCACACTGAAGAAAAGACCATTAGGTCTCTGGGGATGCAGATAATAGACAAAAATGATAATGTATGTGGACAAAAGTAGAGGA
Organism: Pycnonotus jocosus; assembly: GCA_013400435.1. Taxonomy (NCBI): domain Eukaryota; kingdom Metazoa; phylum Chordata; class Aves; order Passeriformes; family Pycnonotidae; genus Pycnonotus; species Pycnonotus jocosus. Next base: position 200,083 of record VWYP01011412.1, read on the forward strand.
CAGTAGTGCTTTCTGGGATTAAGAAGCAGGCAAAAAAATGGTTTTGTTATACCCTGCAAAATGATTGCTGACTCTCATTTTAGGATGACCCCTGACCTGAGGGAAAATAATGGATGGCCCATCTGCTTGATACACAGGAATCCTCAGGCACCATTTTGTCCTATTATGTCAAAACTGGTGTTAGAATTATGAATGTGTTACCATTTGTCTTTCCTTTGTTGCATGAAACAAAGGTACCAGATACTTACCAAAACTCCCCCCTGTGAGTATCACTCCTCCTGCACAGGGATGAGGTAGAAGCAGGTCTTCCTGGTGCAGTCCTGCTCCTCACTCTGTTTTCGTTACAGAGGAAGCCATCCATCTCAGCTTGGAACAGGCATCTCTCCAGTGAACCACGGATGGCCCCAGAGCTGCTAATAGGATATGGAGGCTTTCATTACTGTGCTACTCATCTGAAGCTGGGCCAGCTGGGGAGAGACTGAAGGGCATCGCTGTTTATCAGCTGTGGGAAATAGATGAGGGAATCTATTCTGCTCTCCACTTCACATCATCAACAACATTTTCAGCTCTCTCAGCATTTGAACAAATGTTCAATGAGAATCTGAGCTATTTTCCCCCAGTGGCAGCACTGTTCAGGCTGAGGCTGAACCATGTAGAACAAGGTTGTTGTACCTTAGTTCCTATGTTATAACACTCTTTTTCTAGATGCAATTCCATGGTCTTCAACCCTGGAGCTTGCACAAGATACCAGAACCAAAATCTTAGAATTGGTCCTTACATTTGATATTCTTTCACAAAAGAGCATCTACAATTCCCAGTAATTTCACTGATGCTCAAGAGAGGCGATTGGTTTATATTTGCAGACATGAAAAGAGGAGCATAGCAATAATAAAACAGTACTCCTTGGATCACAACATTCACACAAACAGGAAGCAGTTCTTGTATCTGTGTGGGATTCAGTGCATTTTTATTATTTCTTTCATCCATTGTAGAAAAGATCTTTCTCCTAGGCTGATTCAGGACACCAGGAGGTGGCATTGCCCATAGAGAACAGCACAGTGATCTTCACTTGCAGGCATCTAGTCACCATGAAGATTGCCTAAAGTGTCCCTGTGTACTTTCTACACAGTCTGTTCCTCATGGTGCTGTTGCTGGGAGCATTTATTCTGATTATCTCTTGCATACAACCTTCATCCCATCCATTTGCCTGCAGCAAGCTTGGGCAGATAGAAGTAAATTGGCTCCCAGCTGTAATATCAAGTCTTGTGTGTTTCCTCTTGGTTGCCCAAATGCCCCCTCCAGCATCATCCAGCACCTGTGAGGATGCAGGCAAAGATTTGTCTATAAGGAGAGAGAGCCAGCATGGATCCAAAAGGCATGGCAGCAAGGTATAATCAAATCTGCCAGATTCAAGAGGATTATTATTTCAATTCCCCTGTTTGTAATTGGGAGTAGTCAAATTGCAGGACACCTTTGTGTGATGTACATTAGTAAAATCAGCAGCACTCACATAATATCCCTCACTATTAAGGAACTGCACTGACTATTGATAGGAAAGAAAAGATAGCACAGGAATGCAGCTCCTGGCCTGAGTTCACCTGGCATCCATGGCACTGTTTTATGCAATGCAGGGGAATTAATTTGTTCTTGTGCTTTTTCAATGTGAAAATTGTGACTAGTCCAGTGACCTGGGAACAGTTTGGAGATGACCAGAGAGAGAAAGATTAAGAGAAACTCAGACAGAATAAACCCCCCAAAAGCACAGGTCCTAAGGGAACAGTCTACCATAATTCCCAATATGCACCTGGGTAAGTATGCCAAGCTGTATCTGGGATACCAGACTGCAACTCTAGAATTTCGTTTAGAAAAACGTCCCTAGCTATGATGTTACTATATAATTACATTTCTTTTATGTGGGGTGACAGCTAAGGGAATCTGACTCATTTTTCAGCTTCAAAACAAAGCTCAGTAATAACACTTTGCATTTCCATAAAGTTTTCGTGTCTGGAACACAGAATGCACTTAATGATTCAGCAGCATCTTCATTTGGCAGATCCATTTTTCAGGTATGAGGAAGTTTAAATGCATAGAAGTTAAATAACTTGTCTGAATTCATGCAAGAGTTCTGACTCAGAGCTGAGAATATAATTTACAATAACCAAGACCTCATCTTGGTTTTAACCACTAACCAACAATCTGTTTTAAAATAGTTTTTGCTTTTGGATTAAAAGATAAAAACTCAATGTAATTTATGATACATAGCTAAATGCAAAATCATCAGTGCCATTCAGTTGTTTCACTTCCTGCAATCAATAAAATGCTAAATATATTCTCATAGCTTTAGTGATTTAGAGCAATATGAATCACTTGCACTAAAAAGGCATAGCATGCATGCTGGCATTTTAATACTCCATTTCGCAGTAAATACCAAGTCCTATCCTCCAGATGTGTAAAACCAGTGACAAAAGCTGTGATGCCATTACAAAGCAGCAGTTCTTCTGTTGTAACATCTGCCCTTCAACCATAGCACTTCTGCTCTCTTCTCCATTGAGCCACAAAAGAAGAGCTTTTCTCTGAGACCCAGCTGGCCCTGGCTTGATACTGCAACACGTGAGGATTCATAGTTCTTATTCCATGGTCATCTCAGGCTGAGCTGCAGATGCTCCTCTCTTCAGGAATTTACTATGCTATTTTCCTTCAGTGGAGTCCTGTGACAATAATCCACACAGGTTAACTGTAAATGGTAGAAAACATCTTACTTGTACTGTTTTATGTCTGTTGCATTTCAGTGTGGATATTTCTTTTCTTTGTCACAATCCATAGGCCAGACCATGTTCAAATGCCTATTTTTCATGTTTTATTGTTTCATACACTCAGGACATTGCCTCTCTCAGTTGTACCTTTCCCTTTTAATTGGTGCCTAGTCCTCCTCATAGCTTTAACCTTCACATTATCCTACCAGAGACTTTTCTGCATTTGCTAGGATCTTTTTGAGACAAAAGTCATCAGGGGATTATGATATTCAGTGTAAATCTGTATTCATATGACACTGTTCTAAAAACTGCCACTGATTTCCACAGAGCTTTGACAGAACTGTATTAGTTGAACTAACTGTATTAATTGAAACTGAATTTCTGTCTTCATCTTATTTGGTTATTTACTTTATATTTAATTTTCTACAGATTGAAAAATAATTGTAACTGTCTTTGCTGATTAACATAATGACCAATATTTGTTAGATTTCTCTTTCTGCATTTATTGACCCTCATTCTGCAGATGTTCAGCAATGAACTCACAGAACTGATGTAAGGCGAGTCACAAATGATCTCTGGATCGGAACTCATTATTGATTCTTATTCCAGTGCTTTGTAAGCTATACAATATACAAAGCTATATATTCTGCTTTCCAAAATGTTGGAAATCTTTGACTTAGATGTTTAGGCGTCCTAAACATCAGCTAGTATTCAGCCAGATTTATCCAATAGCACACAAATGTAAAAACAGGACAAATTGACAATATCTTTATGTGACAGTATGCATCTGTTCTTCAATGTCTTCAAGATGCAAGCCTCATTCACACAAAAGTGAAACCTTTCTTATATCTTTTCAAATCTTGGCACAGTGTTCTTCCTGGGGATTATTGGCTGAGTAGGGTAAGTGGCCTTTGCTTCAAGTATCAACTCTTCCTGCTTCTCCATCAATTCACTGAACCTGTCCTGGACTTCTTGTGTTATTACAAAGTAGGAATGATTCTTTTAAATGTTAACATAGATGACTGCTCATTTACAATGTACTAAACTGATGACATGAAGCATACTCCAATTACTGTTTCTAATAACCTCACCATAAAAGTGATATTTCCCCAATAATTAATGAGAGAATAATTTCTACAATGAAAGATAAATTTTGGTGTGATAACATAAAGTAATATGTCTCCCTTTCTCATTTAACATAAGGATTCTGAAAATAACCAATATGAGAAAAGGAAAAAGATGTTCTCACCTTTCAGTTTCCATTCACCACAGACATGTGATCTAGTGTAAAACTGGAACAATATAGAAAGGAATCAACCTGATGTGTTCAGGTTCCTCTTTTCTCATTTGCTTGTGTCTGTTTTGTTTTGAAATTATTTCCATTATCCCAAAGAGCTCCCATAACGAAATCAATTTGGATTAATGCTTGCATGAAATCAAGTTCTAGTAAAGAAGTCTTATAGATAAGAAGAAAACTGATGTCTCTCAACATAAGCAGATTAAAGAATGTGAAGAAAAGTTGTTTTTTAAACCCCATTTCTATATCCAGTTCTCCTTGTATCTTTGGTACCAGGTACTGTGACCTAAGCGTTTGTCTGTTCTCCTGTAAAACTCTGTCCACAGCAGCCACTCTGAAAACCAGGGAACAGGGTGTTCAGTGCTGTTAAAAGCAATTAGGTGGTTCTTTGGATCAGCCTGTAGTAAATATTTTCTTTTCTCACCTGTCCCTGGCTGTAAGGCTACCAATAATAACACGCAGTGTTGAAAACAGCCCAGCACAAGGGTATTTTAGCACAACATGCAAGCACGTTCCTTACTGTAGCAGTTGACAATGATTGACAGCACTTTCTGTTTGGTTACGTTTGCAGTGACTGAGGAGTGCCAAGCAGCATTTTAAGAGTTGTACTTTATCTCAGCTTAAATGTGTCCACTGCTTTTAGTGTCTCAGCTAATGCCTGGCTCTGTGTGCACTGCAGTACACAATCCTGCTTAATGCTCTGCTGGGGGCTGTGCAAGTTGATGCCATATTGAACTAGCAGCATATAACATGCCATACTGGCTGGTTATTTGACTATTTTGAAATGTCTATAACTGTGTGAAGATAGAGTTGTGACTATTATAGTCAGTTTGGTATTAATCAAATTGGCAGCAGGCTGCTCTTGCCAGAATTTACTGACGACACTTAACATGGAAGAGAATGGAAAGAATAGGACTAGAGCAGTTAGTAGGGTTCTAACATGTTTATATGTTTAATTTAAGCTAGAAATTTCTAGTCTGCTTCCTGAGACTTGTGGAATTAGCCAGAACTCCTTAGGTTTGATTTTTCTGTATTTAAGGCAGAGGTAGGCGGGTTTCATCTAATCATTGTATTTACTCTTGTAGCTAGTGTGCACACCTTTGCATTGTGGTTTCACACATGCTAAGGTGTATTTGTTTGAATATTCTGAATTCACATCAAGAATTACCTCACGCCTACAGCTAGGTTTGGCCAGCCCAGCGTTTGCCAGCACATCCATCTGAAATCCTTTCCACAATGACACACTGCAGGCACAGGCAGATGCAGCTGCTCTTTAGCTGCTGCAGATAAGGATGTTGGACAGGCATCATCAGGTGGGGAGAGGCACATTATGTGGTGTTTATTGTCCTTAACAAAGAAAAGCCTTTTGTGGCAGACAGTGCCAGGAAAGTTGTGGGATGAAGAGCATATTTTTGTAGCAGAGGGAAGCAGCCTGGAGCAGGCTGCTCATCTGATCCAGTTTTTTCTGTGTTCGTGTACGACAGTTCATTTGATCAGAGGATATCACACTACCTGGTGCTGTAGATGTTTTTACAGTACCTCACAGGAGATTTCTGAGCTGAAAGCTTATTGCCTCTAATTTCAGAACCTGCTGTTCCCTTTGTGAATACACTGTCAAATCTTCCTCAGATTTTTTTTATATGGAAGCATGTTCTTCCAGGAATACATCTAGAGGCTGTATCAGCACATTCCTTCTTGTCCCTCATTACACTGGATTTTAAGAGACCTTAAAGGATGTGTACTAAATGATTCCCCAGATATTTGAGAAATATAGAGTTCAGCCACTGTTTTTAATGTGAACTGTGAGGGCGCATTGCTGAGCAGTCTCCATCTGAAATCTCACATTCAGACTTTCAAAATAAGACAGTGCCTGCAGAGTGACCACCCAGTTTTAAAAACCATCACTGCTTCTTAAGAGTCCATGAAATCTACAGCTAACTTCTTGTCTCCATTTTGGTGATCTAAATAAGCTGTTTTATGTGAATTTATAATTTGTAAGAAGGTTTATCTGCTGCACCAGGCGCTACAGCAATAAAGTAAGATAATCCTGAGGCAAGACTCAAGCTCTACTGACACATGAACAAAAGGCTTGTTAGATAAGTACAGGTAAGAGATTCAAATACACATAAGTGCAAGCCAAATGTTCTCAATGTAGAAAGACACTTGAGCTGAGCTGAGCTGAGCAGCAGCCTTTAGCAGTAACCTACACAGCTGTACCTTAATTTTTTATCTCCTTTCCTGGATAGAATAGACAAGCATTTGTTTTTGTTAAAGGTGTTTTTATTCATCACTATACTTTCCTCAAGGTCAGACAGGAGGAGCAGATCCATTCAAAGAGATGTCTCCTAGAGACATGAAGAGTAACAATGCATCACATCATAAGAGAGCACCTCATTTTCAGGTGTAAAGTTTTAGTGAAGATGCAATATGGCATTGAATCCATGTCTTGAGATAGTCAACACAGAGTCTTTATCAACCAATGAACCTCTTTTTGTTTTACTTGATTTTGTTTTCAGAAAAAAAAAAAAAAAGAGAGAAAACTTCTAAGTTTTTATGCTGTGGTCTTTTCAAAGGTTTAGGGCTGGGGGGTTTTGGGTGGGAGGGGTTGTTTAGGGGTTTTTAAATTAAACTCTGCTGTGCATTGCTTCAGATGAAATTCCTTGTTTTCCATACTGGTAATGTTAGGCTAACCAGATTATAGATGCTGGAGTCTTCAAACCCCTTTCAAATAGGAGGATTTGGCCAATAATCCTTCCATCTTTTGTAACATTACATTCTTCAAGTTGCTTAACATTAGTGTGCTCAGGAAGATCCCCACCAACTTCCTCTTTAATTTATATTATCTTGGCTTCTTTAGCAGATTTCTCATCCTTATTGGCCACAGACATGTCCTTTATCCAACATATCCTAAGGGACAGAAACATGTGTCTGCTTTATTCCAAATGCAGAAGAGAAATAGCTATCAAGCACTTCCTGTCTCTCTGAGTCAGTATTTATGATTCATTGAGGGCAAAAATAAGGTAGAAACTGAATGTGCTTGCCTAAAAGGAACACAGCCTACATTTGGGAAATCCAGTGACAATATTAGTTATAAATGTCTATTATATAAGCTTTTTAACATTTTTTCACTCTTGGCAACAGTCTGACTGTCATAGTCTGAAGCACCCAACACTGTGTTTCTGTGCCTTTTCTTTTCCTTTTTCCTCAGCTGCTTCACTTGCTGTTTGGTTTTCAGTGTTGGTTTAATATTCAGTGCTGCCACAACTTTGAGAAGAATTGAGAAGAATTGCCTTTAGCCCTCGCAGAGCAGTTTGTCTGGAATTCTCCAAAGCAATGGAGTCTCCTCCTGAAAGAATAGTTGTAAGCTTGATAACTGACCAGGGAGTCCCTCACTGAATTCTTCAGATATGTTGATGAGGTTCTACATCAGCAAAAGCCATCACTGCGTCACCAAAATATGTCACTAAGTTTCCAGAAAGAAAGTGGTATGGAGGTATCTACTCAGAATTTTTATACAAGGAGTACTGAAAGGAGACACTGCCACTGTTTTTCCCTGTCATTATCTTTCCCATGCTCCAAAACAGCCATATCAGGCTGTGGTAAGCTCTCATCAAAAGTAAACTCTGCAGTTCTCTGATTCCATTTGACTCCAAAAGAATAAGCAGAATTATGGTATTTCTTTTAGTCAATATTTAATGGAGCATTTGAGCAAAATACAGCAATGAAAAATTGGCAAAGTATGCCTTAAGAGTCACATGACAGAAATAGAAGTGGCACTTGGCCAATACAGCCTTTTCACTCACCAAGAGATGTCAATCAAGAGGTCTTGCTCCCTGACAAACTGTCCATCTAGTGGAAATACTTAAGAAGATTTGGATCACTCTTTTGCCTGTGTTAACAGCATCAATAATGAGCTCTTTATCTGAGGGTCAGCAGGTCACCAGCCCGTCAGCTTGGATTACTCATTGTTTCACTCCAGGGTCCTGCTTCCCTGACCAGGAGCACAGCATGCAGACTAGATTTGTCCTGGAATCTGTTTGGATGGGAACAACTGAGTATCTCTTAGACAAAACCCATGAGTGGGTTGATGGTTAGATCAATCAAAGGCAATTCCAGTAGGCATTGTGGCCAGGGCTATGCCTGTCTCTCTTGCCAGCCCAGGACTCCAGCAGGTACCCAGTATGATGGACCTTTTCACCTTTTCACCTGTTGTAAAATTGTAGCCTGCTATATGCAGTCCACTCTCTCAGCAGTCTGCTGGAAAGGTATAAATGTATTGCAGGGATCTTGTTTTCCATGTATATTTTAAAAGAAATTATGAACCTTTGAATCTTTTTAAAATATTTTTTAAAAAGAAGGTAATGAACACCGAACAAGTGTCCAGGATAAAAGAGAACATTGACATGGCCCAGAGGAAAACTCATACTTTTGTACCAGAAGGACTTTGGTAATTCCATAAATAAGGGACTTCAAGGATTTCAGGGAAACTTGGGAAATTGAAGTATTGTGCCAATTACAACCATAAATGACCACAATTTGCACCTTGGGAGGTGAAATTTAAGAGAAGAAAGAAAGTAATGCACTGCTGGAACAGGTTGTACAGACTCTTCATTCTTGGATGTTTCAAAAACTGAAATAGACAAAGCTACAGCTGATTTGACATGATCTTAACACTTTTAGTAACAGACTGGGCTTGACTTCTCCAGAAGTCCTTCCCAGACAATGCTTTTATAAGTCTGATATTCTGCTGCATTGGTGCTCTCATGATTCAGCCACAGAGTCTTAGATTGTGACCTCTGGGATGCTCTGGTATATATTTAGAGCCACAAAGTGTGTTTTAGGCATCTGTTTTCTGTGAAAAGGAATGTGGGTTTATGATTCCCAGATGTCAGGGAGCAGCAAGGACAAGCTGCTCTGCAAGGGCAGGAGCAGAGGGTGTCAACAAGGCAGGCAAGGTCTGTGACCTCCCCAACAAGAAGTCAGGAAGTTTAGCCAGGCAGGGTCAGGATCAGGTCCAGGGACAGTGACGAGGGTCTGCATTAGTCCAGTGACAGCCTTGCTAACCCGTTATAATTCAGCTGATCCAGGATCCAGATGGGAAGTCAAGTCAGTCTGCCAGGATCAGGGTTGGGGTCAGGACTAAGGATGTATTTGGGCTGGAATCACAGAGCTGTAATGAAGAAGAGACGTGGCCAAACTAAAGAGCCCCAGCTCCCAAGGAAAAGCTTGGTGGGTAGAATATATCTTCTAGCTTTCTTCATGATTGTTATTAGTGAGGGAGTTGACTTTGAAGTCAGTCAATTAGACACCTTAACTTAGTTAGATTGGCTCCTGCAGGGAGGGAGGAATAGACTCAGAACTCTGGCTCCAGGGGAGGTCCTGCCCAGACATCAGTGATCCAGAGCTGGAGAGGAGAGCATCTCTGGTTCATAGGTCCCTAACCACATCTTGGGTACACGGTAAGAACTGTTCAGGTTAACAGTTCAGGGTATGCCTTTCAGTGGGTGTTTTAGCAGATTTAATGTCTAAAATCCCTCAGACACATTCCACACAAGAAAAGTGGCAGATCCACCCTATCTAGCCAGATTCTGTCATCTGTGACTGTTTCATCTTTCTGACAGATTAGCTGGCTTGACTACCTCCTCTTTTCACAATAAATGTAGCAGTAAAAAGCAGTTATCTCTGATATTGAAAGCATTTTCTGAACTTGCTTTTCCTCTCATTTTCAATTTCAAGCAGATTTTTGGGGGTTGTATCTAACTAAATTTCTTTTGTGCAGATGGGAAGCCTTACTCCTTGCTTTGAAACACACCAGGACTTATTTTTTAAAAGATAAATTATTATTATTTAATACAGACTTGAATTTCTATACATGTCTAACAAAAGTAACACATTGAAAAAGATTATCAGGCTATTTTAATAGGCTGTTTTAATGAAACAGCCTCCTCCTTTTTTTCTTTTTTTTTTTAATTTTCTTTTTATTTCAGGGTATCCTGTCGCAATATCCATCAGCCGGCATTCACAGGGTGTAGTCCTGTGGGTCTCCAGGAAAACTGAGTAGAGACAGGAAGAGGGAGTTGATATGTAGGGGTAGCTGTGGCACTGGCCTTTACTGAAAGAGACTGATGAGATCTAGAGGAAAGGCTGTGTCGTGTACCATGTGGCATTGAGCAATGCCCCAAAACTGGAAGTAGGGAATAAAACCCTTACCCTAGCTACAGCCACAACAAGAAGGAAATACAAAAGCGGTGATTATGTAAGGAACTGCTGCTGTTGGTTGTTTTCGAGCATTCACGCTTCCAATTAACACATGTTCAGTTGGCCAGTGATTACTGGTTTTGTGTCTGTGGTCATGGATAATTGCACCATGTGATGAACTAAAATATCCCCACAGAGTACAACTGTATTGATCCACAACCTAATTGTAAACATTATGAGAGCACCTTTTAAGGGGCATCAATGAGCAGCCTTGTTCTGAAGGAATTTTTATTTGGTTTGGCAGCACTGGAAGTGTTTAAAAATCACTCACTGTGCTCATCTAGTTGTTGAAATTTGTTCACCTAAGGAATGATACACTGAGCCTTCATGCATAGCTGGAGATTATTCACTAGAACAGTCAGCGGGGTGTAGATATATATAAGTCAAAGGATGATTGTTTTCTTGCAGAGTGGTTATTATTTTTCCGAAACAATATTCCTCCTTGTAGAGGTGTGGAACTGTCTTCCAGGACCAGTAATTCAAGTAGACAAAAACCTCATTGGGACAAGGGCTTGGAGGGACAGCTGATTTAGGAAAGATCACTGTGTGGTCAAGAAAACCTCATTTTGACTACACAAAGAATCAGACTATATGCAATACACTGGAATGAACAGACTATATCTCATCTTATAATTCTTGCTGCTTTATTTATCTAACTTTTATCCATTGCCCACCCATCACAAGCTCAATAGACTCAAACTGACATTCATCACTGTCCTCTCAGTGGAGCTTCAGCTTGACAAGATTAGTGTGAGGCACCTTCTTCTGTGCTGTCAGGTGAGCAGGGATGATATAAGGCAGCAGAAACTTGTCAGATCCCATAGCTAAGTACAACTCGGATTTCAAAGCCAGAAAAATCGACTCCTGAATAGCTGTCATGCTTCAAGGCTGAGAAATTCTCGTTCCAGTTTAAAGGAGTAGAAATTATCTTGGCTCTGTCTCAAACGGTTGTTTTGTAGTGTCACTTCTTACTATTATAAGACACAGAAGCATTTGCTTAAGAGAAACTGTTATTTAAGAATTAAAATACTAGCTTTCAAAAAAAAGTTATATATTGAATCCTCAAAATGTGTAGCTTATTTACCATTATAATATATTGACTTTTCCATACATTTTTTTAATGATTCAGAAATTATGTCACCCCTGTTAAAAAATTAGGACCTATATAATCTCCCTGCTCTAGGCTAGCATTGCTATTCTACAGAGAAGGAATGTAAAGGAATCAGAGTAACAATTTTGTTCACTGGCGTTTAGAAGATATGTGAGGTAGACAAGAATAAGATACAGACCTCCTGAATCCCAGAACTGTGGTTTCAGTACTTCAGGATTCTTCTTTTACTGTTATAAGCAGCAACAACTGGCACTAAATTATCAGAAACTACACTGAGGACTCAAGCCTTCCACCAGGCTATGGCAAGTTAGAAGGAATTTGGAATAATCAATCATTTGTGGGTTATCAGAACTTCATCTGTGAAGTGTTGTTCTTCCATTGAGCTTTAAAGTCAAAGGAAACAAGCTAAATTGGTGAGTATATTAATATCCTATATGTTAGGGTTTCTCTGCTGGGAGGTGGTAACTTTAAATGTTCATGGCATATGTTCAGCCACCCCTCAGTGCATTGAATATAAACCAGTGCTTTAATTTTGTTCATTGACATGTGTCACACCAGTGGGTTCTCCTAGCATTTTCCAAATGCTCATGGAGTAGCCATTGTATATATCATGTTCTCATGCCCTGTGGTGACGTGCCTGTGTTAAATATCTTAATACCAAGAGCAGCAAAGAGGATGTTGGTTCTGGGGCAAACCTCAGACATGCCACTGTACACTTGGAGAAGTTTTGACTGATTTTAATGAGCCCACACTTCTTACCATCCCACCCTTTCCCAGAAATTCTTGCTCCCTCTGACCCCCTCTAAGAGCCACGTGTTGATGGATCCAGAGGGAACCGAGGGCAGTCCCAGCAGTTTCTGACACCTGGCAGGAGTTCATACACCTTTGTAGTTCCAGCTGCATTACCCAGGTGCCACAAACAAGTGGTCTCACTGAGGATTATTAATAAAAGGTGATGGAGAAGGTGCACTAGAAGTAACAGTGGAGGGAACAACTGTACATCATTTGGAGTAGACAAAGGACTGCAATCTATGCTCGTTCTAAACAATAAAGCACTAGGAGTACAAATGGATAAGAAAAACAAGGTTAGATTTTGCAAATCAAATGAAAATAAATAGTGAAAATTTCATCATGCAAATAAATAATGACATGAGTCCTCTGTGTAATGAGTACAGGCTAAATATGGAACACAATAATGATAGGGCTCCAAGTCCAAGCTAATACTTTCCTATTTTTTCCATAAGAAATATGACACTGATGGGATGAACGCAGAGAGCAAATGGCTAATGGACATGAATGCACAGAGATAGAGATGACCACGTCTGGGTGTAAGTATGCTTAACATGCTCCTTTGAGAAACAAGGTGATTTATACCTTGAAATGTGAAAAAAAAAAAAATTTGGTGAATTTCTAATGGAGTATGGAGGAACACCACCTGACAAGAAAACAGCAAACACAATACCCATATATGGATTAGGGAGAGGCAAATAATCCAGAATCAAGAATTTAATCTGAATTAGATGTAAGATTGTCACAGATATTGAAGTGGTAAATATTTAGAAGCAGGAAATTAAGTAGAAACCAGGACAAAATATAATATGGATTTAGTAGTGGTAGTTTGATTAGATGATTATTTTACCTTTTGATACCAAGGATGACTAAACCTGTGTGAAATACAAGACAAAAATACATGGAAAAAAACCCACTAAACCCCCAAACTAGATCTCATCTACCTGTATTGTAGCTAGCTACCAATGCCTGACAGAAATATGAGTTCAAAATCAGCAAAAGAAAAGAAACAATAATTAGTCTGGAAAGAACTGCCACTACTGGAAATCCTTAAACATTTGGGATTGATTTTTTAACATCTTCATTAATGACCTTGATAAGAAGCTGGCATGTACTAATGAAGCTTGGTGATGACACAAAGCTCAACAGAGAGGGAGAATGTAATATTGTACTGGAAAAACTAAATGACCTTGAGAGCAGAGTATTAGAAATGGGATGAAATTTAATTGCATAATGTGCAAAGTCATACACTTAACGAGCTTATAACATGAACTTCTGCAAATTGGGAGTTTCATAGGAAAAATGACAGAGAAGGAGGGAGACCCTAGGGCACTTGTTGATTACAGGGGGATTATGAGCCACCAATATAGTGTGGTCATGAAAAAAGTAAGTGCCACAGTTGGAAAATTTCCTTGTATAGCCAGGGATACATAATGTGCAAGACATTAATCAAAAACCATGTGAAATATCACCTATTTTCTTTATTTGAAAAGTTTCCAATGGGAAATGGATGTCAAATCAGCTATTGGGATTTTCTTAGAGCTGGAGATGTGATTTTTTTTTTTCTCAGTGTGTGCAAAGAGAATATAGCTACTTAAATGTCCCTGTCATGCCCACGGGTCTGGACTGGTTCCCTGCACAGTGCTGTGCCCTGCTTGATGGAATCATAAGCCCCAGACAGTACAAGTCCATGGTACAACAGAGATGTGTCCTCCCTATCCCAACAGAGATAATTTTCTTGGCCTAAAAAAGTGAAATTAGCTGGAAACTTCATTGCTCTCTATGAAAAAACACTGGCGTTTGTAGCTGTCCTGTCCCCTAGAAAAGCAATGTTCAGGAAAAAAACAAACCCCAACAAACAGGGAGAAAGCCAAACAAACATAGATTGAAAGGAAAGAGAGCTTTGTAACCAACAGAAAAGGGAGATTAGGCTGTAAACTTAAGGAGGAAAACAAATTTGCTTTTAAATTGAGCTCAAATTCCTTAGCATCCTCTATTCATATCGTTCTCCAAAAGGTTCCCAGAAAAAGCCTTTAGTCTGTGATTTATTCTGTAACATCAAATCACCAGCTTTTTGGTTTAAATCTACTACTTGTTAGGGAATGTGCTAATTTTCATGAAGTTATCACTATTTTATGGGAAAAAATACATATTTAATTCAAGCTTTGTGTGACTGATTTTTTTTTAACAAAAGCTTGTCACAGAACTTTTGTCGTAGAAAACAAACTGAAATTGCTGGAACTGTCTTGTAGTTTCCACACCCTTTTAAGTGATCTGTTAAGGATTTTCCTTCTGTGCTCATCACTGGTGAGGCCACAGCTCAAGGACTATGTCCAGTTCTGGGCTCTTCACTACAAGGGAGACATTGAGGCATGGGAGCAGGTCCAGAGAAGGGCAGCAGAGCTGATTCTGGAGCACAAGTCTGATGAGGAGCAACTGAGGGAGCTGGGATTGTTTACCCTGGACAGAAGGAGGCTCATGGGAGACCTTATGACTCTCTACAACTCCCTGAAAGGAGGTTGTGGCCAGGTGGGGTTCAACCTCTTCTCCCAGGGATCTAGTGACAGGATTCCAGGATGTAGTCTCGAGCAGGGAGGTTCACATTGGACATTGGGAAGAATTTCTTTGTAGAAAGGAGGATAAAACATCGGAATGGGCTGCCCAGGGCACTGGTAGTCACCATCTCTGGATGTGTTTAAGGAAAGACCGAATGTGGCATCCTGTACCACGGTCTAGTTGATGTGGTTGTGTTCAGTCACAGGTTGGACCCAATGATCTTTTCCAATCTGATTGATTTTGTGAAACACTGATCTGCCATTTTATGTGATGAACACTTGCCTATAGGAAGAAAAGTCAGCAAACTGAACTGAGCAATCAGACAGAGGGTGCTAATGCCCAGAGCATGGAAATCTTTTATTTGCAGAGTCTTTTCATGCTAAAGATAGTGCAAAAGAGACAAAATTTTTCTACTAACTACCATCAACTATTAATGCTTTCATCACTAGGACACCATTTATACTGAAAAATGTTCTTCATGAAGTCTCCTTTGGGCTCATGTTTTTTACCAGATGCCTCCCTCTCAGTGGCTTAGAGTGGAGTGATTTCTTGGGTGATCTAAAGTACTTGTCTTCCTTCTGATCTCACTAGAGACAAGTTACTGTCTGGCAATGTATAAATCTGCTAGCAAAGATTCCTTCTCTCTTGAGTACCCTTTTGGAAGACTTTTTTTTTTTCTTTTCATGTTTTCCAGATCTCATAAGCTTATGTGATTAAGGGGATTAGTTTGGAATTCAAGGAGGGATTTTTTAAAAATATATTTGGAGTACTACATGCCTTGCCGTTTTTCCTTCAGGTTTTACACTTGTCTATAGCTCTTCAGAGGTGCTGAAAAGCACATGGTTTACAGCAAAATCTAAGGCAAGTAGATACTTGCCACCTCTTCACATTTTACTGCAGTTCTGCAGGAAAAAAAATACATATGAGAGGAGAAAGACTGCAACTGTGTCACACACAAATACCCATGTCGAGCCACTCCATCATATGGTTATTCACCCATCCCCTGGTTATTCACCCATGCAGGGTGTCTGACACCTCCTGAAGGATGCTGCAGGTCTGTGGCACTTTGCATTCAACAGTAGGACTTGGGCAGCCTCTGTTCTGCAATGAGATGTCCAGTACATGGAGAGAGCCAATTCAATTTCATGATGGTTTTTGTCCAGTGCAGGCACCACAGCCTGGAAAGAGTGAGAGACCAATAATTTAACCCTAGCATTAGTCTGGAGCAAACTGCTGCATGCTTTCATGGAACTGATCATAAGCCCTGTATCAAGGAGGGCCAGACACAGTCCCCTCTGGATAATCACAGCCCATAGTTAAGTCTTAACCTTTTACTAAAGCAGAAGCAAGGCTAGCTGTGCCCAGCTAGTTAGGCAATAACTGAGCTTGAACACCTGATTAAAGAGTTTCTAGGATTTTATGCCTCTCCAGAGATGATCTGGCAGCGGTGATAGACTCCAACAATGCCTGACAGTGAGGGCTTCCTGCCAGAACCAGGTCTTCCAGCACTTTTGCAAACAGCTACTGAAACAACTTTTCTTGTGTACACATAGGAAAAAATAGGTATTTGCAGTAGTGCATGTGAGAGATGGAAGAGGGATAAGAGAATACATTTTCTCTCTCTGGTACATGTATACATGCACATACTCAGACACGCATGTCCGCAGCCATTAAAATCTCAGCCAAAGGGAGGAGATTTCTCAGGATGTGTGAAGTGACAGTCCTTGGCACTTCTCCAGCCAGCCCTCCCGCAGGTCGTTGTTGCATGAGAACAAGCTGATTAATAGTTCTCCATACCCTGAAGCTAGGGGCACTCAAGAGAAGGGGTTGTTCCTTTTGTCCTACAGCTGCAGAGAGGGTACCGCAGCAGAAAAGGAAATGAGATTTTTCCAGTATTCTCACCTTTCCCTTCCCAACTGCTTTTCTCATTCTTCTTCTATCCCTCCTGTCTCTGTCTTCAATATACTCACCCATTAACGATTTTTTAAAAAAACAACAAACCCTAGCTGGTGCACACAGAAGTGCAAATCTGCTGCTGAATAGACTCCATTTGCCTCAGGATCAGTTGCTGCATCTACTTGTGAGGCTGCCAGTCAGGACTGCAGATGATTTAAGAGGCTTTCTTATTGGCAATTTAGTTAAACCTGCTGTGCACAGCTAGGTCTTGGGAGAAGGAAGATGAATGCACATTTTAATGACTGAATCAGCATATATTGGGAACCAGGATGGCAGGAGCCTCACGTCCCTCGAGGCTCACCGGCTATGACAAGCAAAAAAACCTCCCTCCTGTTAAAAAGTACATGATTGCTGTGTGTCCCACTGTTCAATATTTATTCTAGATGGATTGCGCCAGGGCTCCTCAATGACATTAAAACATACCCAGTGTTTGCAAGATGATATTGGTGCTGTTTACACCCTGATTCCAGTGCTGAATCCCAGGAAGAATAAAACAGTTCTGTGGAGTGGTTTCAGCAGATTGATACATCCTTTATGCTCCTGGATGAAGTAGTAATGTAAAACATCAGAGTGCTGATGGGTGTAACAGTTGTTTTACATACAGAGATTTACCCCTATGCTGGCTAGTTAGCACACCTACACCATAGTCAGTGAAATGGTGTTGATTTGTATCTGCTGACGATTGCAGCCATAATTCTTGTCTCTATTTTTGTACATGTATACAAATACACTCACATACTTCAGTTTTCAACAGACTTCAGCTATCCAGTGCAGCATTGTGTCTTCCATCTGTTTATAGCTTCAACAAAAATTTATGCTGTTACTCAGGCACAAATGTGAAATTATTCTACATCCTCAGTGACATTGAGATAATAGAATTTATATTGCACATATGCTTGTTTACACATGCAAGAACTCCAGCCATTATTACTGTTGCTGATTTATGTTTTCGCCATCCAAAGCTGCATGCGTTTATGTACACTGTTCATCTAAAACTATTTCAAAAATAAATCATCACATAACAAACTGAGCAATTAGATGAGCATCCTATTATTCATCTCATCTATAACTATTCCAATCCAACTACCAACCTTCAAATCATCTTTTATCACTTCACATGTTCCATTCTCACACTTTGAGCTCAACTGTTAAAGCTACTTTGGGCAAATGCATAGGAGCAAGTTGCAATTATTTTACAGAAAGGGAAATATACAACAGACTTTGGGAAGCTAAGGAACCCTGAAGTTAACACACTGGAGAATTGACATTAAACAGCTTACATATTTCAAGCTTTTGACAAATCATATCTGAGATCAGTATGCTACAAATGAGACCGAAGTGTTGCTTATGTGCAAACTGATCCCAACACAGCAAGGAAGCAGTTATCAGCCAGGTTTTTCCCAAGAGGATTTTTCTGAATCAATTCTTTAACAGTCATCCTAAACCTTGAGAAACTCATCTACTTTTTGGATTACTTACCTCCTTGTACACTTTTTTTGGTTTTTTGCCCTACCATCCTATCTTAGGTTGCCTTACCCCCCTGCATCAGGAAGAACATTATTTCTGATATTCATCCTCTTAGGCTGTATGGCAAAGTTTTGCTCTGCTATTTTTTAAAGGTCATATCATTTAGGTAGTAGCTATGCAAAACCTGACATCTCACAATTTATTTCTTTCTCCAAAAGGACACAGCTGTTTAGCAAGACACTGCCATATTGTTTAGACAGACTAGCACTGACTTTGTAAGTAACTGAACTCAATAGCAGCAGGTCCCCAGGTGATTTAAATCACAGTTATCTCACTAAAGTCAGCACACTCAGTGCTGCCAAGTTAAAGCTACTGAAGACATAAGACCAAATCTGCGCCTTACTTTGACAGCACATCTGGGCCTAAAATCAACGTTTCCAGCACCCAAATATCAGAGAGGAATTTGTAGTTTTTTGAATGCTGATTGATCTTTAGAACCAAGGTACTTAGCCTAGGTTTACACTGTGAGCCTCACAATCCCAAAACAAACCATTCACAGGGTTTAGACTGGTTCAGAGATAAGAGCTAAGGGGGGAAATTCTGGATTCTCAGAACTCTGGAAGTTCTGAGAGCTTGACTTCACCTGAATTCTGCTGCTGGCCTCCAGCTCTGTGTTGGATCTCATCACCAGCTCCTGTAATTCCCACGGAGTTGTGAACATTTCAGCTTCACCCCTCTACATGCTCGAGGCCAAAGCTTTGCTCATGTCCCACTCACATGCTATTCTGAGAATGGCAGAAGTGGTGATTGCATGTGAACTCAGCAAAAGAGAGAATTCTCTACATCAAGAATAAAAACAGCAAAGCTGGACCCTTCTCATTAAATAAATCATATGAACAATCAATTTGCATATGTTTTGCATTCTTGGGTATAAATTTTTAAATATTTTAAAGGTTCAGGATACCTGAGAGGATTTAAAACATGAATCCTTCTGAACTGTGATCTAAGAATTACTTGTCCCTTAAGAATAATGATTTACTGAGTCTAAGCAGTTTTAGCATTATTATTTTTTAACCTACTGGGGCTTTCAAAGGAAATAAAACCAGATGGTAATTGTAGATTAGAGAAAAAGAATGAACTCCCAATTAATTATTAAAATTGACTGTTAATTTTAGAAACTTGCAGCAAATTGTTCACAAAAGAAAATTTAAAGCTACAAGAACATCCAATACTATATTATTTCTCAAATTCCGTGTTGACAAGAAGTAAAAAGCCCCTTTTAAATACTGGAGAAATCACCTAGAGAAAGTAAATGACATCAAGTATATACTGAATTGCGTCAAGGATCTATTTCTTATATCCGAAAATCATAGAATGAGTAAGGCTGGAAAAGACAACCAGTGGGGTTAAATTTGTCCAACATCCCTGCTCAAGGAATACACATGACTAACCCTATAAAATGCTGAAGATCAGTGTGTGTCTGTGTTACAAAGATATATATCTCCGTTTCTGACTTAAGGCAGACTGAGACCAGATTTCCACTTAACTTGGATTTTTTTCTTTTAGGGTTAAAAAAATCATTCCTTATGATGATGAATTAAAATATTTCAGTGGTTTTGGGCTTTGTATGAATGAGAAAGTAATATCAGTAATATCAGAGATGCAGAAATGTTCAGACCAGCCCCTAGTTTCATGGCACATCTTGGGAGTCAAAAATACTGTAAGAGAATGTGTGTCTGGTCCAACTGAGTGAAGACAAAATATTTTGCTGCAAAGAGAGTGGAAACTATTTATCATGCTTAGACTATGGAGCTATCAGCTACTCTGACCTTCATGGCTTCCTTGATAGTTAAGGTACTTGGATCTTTTCTACTGGTGGTGAAAATTTTCTTTTCAAATTTTTTATCTTCCTGGGGGTTGGTTTGGGTTTTTTTTTTT
>VWYP01011412.1:220214-268170 GCA_013400435.1 Pycnonotus jocosus
TTGTTTTGGTTTTTTTTTTTTTTTAACAGACCATCAATATGTGTGGAAGTAGGGAAGGTAAGTTTAGAATAAATTTAATATAAAAGTTCTGGTTTACTTTCAGAAAAGGCTGCATAAAATATACTCCCCTTCAAACCTGATCTATTCCCTCCATGTGTGCAGTCAGTTCTGATGCCTTCAGTGAGAAACTGTGATTACCAGTATTTTTTTTCTCCCCTTAGCTGTGTATATTTAACACTGTAAATGAGAAAGGGCTGCAGCTCCAGTCTGTGCACACCAGCAAAGGAGTTCCTTATGTCCCAGACATACCTTTATGAAACTCAAAGTTTTATATGTTCAACACTGTTTAATTCTGAGATTGTAATGTCAGATGAAGTGTAATGACTGGGACAATGCAAAGAATGATATGACCTGGAGCATGGTCTCAGAGTACAGAGTAGATTTTGTATGAAGAAAGTGATGAAGAAGTGATAAAGTGGTGATGAGAAAGAAACCTAAGAATATTTGCACTGGGATCAATATAAGGCCCTGCTGTAATATATTTAGAGATCTGCTTCTGTCATAGTATTGTGGTATATGTCAATCATCCAGGGGCTCAGCAGGCACTGGTCACTTAACAGCAACAGTAAGGGAGGAAAAACCACATCAATTAAACTGAATAAAAATATTAAATCCCCAAATATTAACCATACATCCAATTTGGCAACTCATTTGACTGCCTAAGGCAGTTGGTTTATAGAGTCATGTTCATTCCACTTAATATTATTAACAATTCCCAGGGAACTACTGCGTAGTTACAGTAGCTAGTACATTAATCTTTATCATATGTGCTAGAGTGGAAGCCTGGAACAGGATTATGAAAACAGAGTGCTTATTCTTTTATCTCCAAACTGATCTCTATGCAGAAAATAATGATCTAATGAGACTACTTACTAACTGAGTATTAACTTCCCTGGGGCTAGAAATGCTTTTCCATCATGTGCTGGGACAAATGCTCTTGTGAGAGTTTTGAGCTCTCGGCCTTTGAGTTTCTGCTTCTTCTCATTCAGTCAATGTGCTTGGTCACAGGATGCAAAAGTCTCATATTCCAGTTTGACACATGCTCTGGGCTAAATTAACAGTTCTGCATGGAAATCATTCCAAAAGCACAAGTTATCTTCCCCACAAATTCCTTTTGCTCATTGATGTTGGGGTGTTTCCTCTGAAAAGCAAGTGGCTCTGGATGTTCACTCTTTGAAAGAGAGCAGAACCACTGGATCTTCCCCTTTTAAGGGAAAACAAAGCTGAAAGCAATCCAATTGTGTTCACATTCTCAAAGTCTACTTTGTATGTAAGAATATAAGAGAAGCCAGCACTGGGTCAGATCAAAGGTCCATCTAGCCCAATGTCTATCTCCAGCAGTGATCAGCACTGGATGGCTGAGGTAAAGCATAAGAGCAGGGCATAGATATAATCACCCTTTCCCAAATATTACTCCAGCCTTCAGCGATTTGTGGAACAAGGTCTTCTTGAGCCAGAGGTTATGACTTCATGTTTGAAGGGCCTTAATGGATTTTTCTTCCACAGATATGTCCTACAATTTTCTGAAGTGTGAATTCCTGTGGAAATGAGTTCCACAAATTCACTAGATATTTTGTGAAGAAATATGTCCTTTTGTTTGAATCAAAGCTAGACTCTAGTGGGTTTCATTTCTCCTACTCCTAAAAACAGAAATGATACTGAGATATTGTTCAGGTTTATGTTCCTCATGCTGCTCTTTATTATGAAATACTATGAATGATGAAAAAACCCCCACTATTTTATCTACACTTACTCCTTTCTCCTTTTTTTCCATGCTGAAGAATCCTACACTATTTAGCCATTTCCTATGCAGAATTTGTTCCTTATCTTTATCATTTACACCTAGTTCTCCACTAAACAAGATCTTTCAGTGACTGACTCAGGAAACATGTCCAAAGCAAAGAGACCAAGAAAATCAGCTGGCTTTAACCCACCAGTTCCCAGGAATTATGCTCCATGTTGTACAGGGATAACAAAAGAAGAAATGTACTTTGCTGGCACATTTAATTTGGTTTACTGTGTTCATAGGAGCAGATGTGTGTGAACTTGGTCATTACGTCAACCAGAGTCTTCCAAGTACATTGGTCTTATGAGGCTTGTACAAAAAGTGATTTTCAGAACCTAATTTAAGGACAGAAGTTCCCTTCTCCTGTTCTTTCCCCACTACCAGCTAAAGCTTACACATCCCTCTAACAAAAGATAGTTTGTGAAGTAGGTAGATGACCTAATCAAAGGACATTATGGAAGGACATTCTAGAAATGTGTAAGTGTTCTAGAAGACACAGTGAGAATTCAAGGAGGACAAATCCTTGAATCTTTGAGGACAGCACTATGTTGCTGGGGAAATTCCTGAATCCAAAGTACTTGGAAGAGAGGCTGATAGAGTGCAGGGGTGATGCTTGTCCTGTTTTTTACATTCTTCACTAAATATTTGCTGTGGGTGCTGTTGATGCCAGTCCCTGCAGTCTGACCCAGAAAAACTTCTCTTCTAAACCCAGGCTGCCATGGTCATTAGGGCAGCCCATCGACAACGCACAGCAGCCCATCAAGATCACCCTTCCCATGGCTGCTGTAAATGCCGCAGGAGGTTGTGCTCTGCCCGACTTTGGCTGGGAAAGAGGCGATGCCAGAGAGCAGGCGGTGGAGCCAATGCCGCTGGGTGGAAGCCCGCCGAGCTGAGCCCTCCCGGCCGCCAGCAGCCCCTTCCCACCCCTCCCGCGGCGGCGCGGAGCTCCCAGCCCGCATCCCGGGGTGCTGCCAGCGCCGGGAGCCGGCCGGCCGGGCAGCAGGAGGGCTTAGGACCCAGGGGGACGGCAGTGGAAGGACCCAGGCTTTGGCGCACACGCCTCCTACCAAAAAAAAAAAAAAAAAAAAAAACACAGCCCCGGGTTTAAAACACTCCAGGATTAAGCCAGGAGCCTGGAGAGGGGAGCAGGAGCAGGGGGAGGCTGTGGAGCCCTGGACACCCACGGCCTGCAGGCACTCCTGGCACTCCATCATCTCCACACTGCAGCTGCTGATGCGGTTGCTGAGCCTCTTCAGGTGCTTCTTGATCTCACAAACTTTCCTGGAAAGAGAGAAAAAAAAAAGACGACAAAGCTCCAATCGATCACTGGAGTCATCGATTTCTTTTGTGTGTTCTAATTGCTCGCTGCTTGCTGCAGAGCTGGAGTCAAAATGGGTTTTGTCTGGGTTCAGAATCAGGAGTTGTTTAAAAAAAAATAAAAATGTTTGGTTTGGCCTTAAAAAAAAAAAAGGAAAGAATATTTCAGGTGGATGATCCACCTCAAGTCCCCCAAAAAAACAACCAACAAACCCTGGCAGGAANCTGCCTGCTTCTCCCTGCCTGCTTCTCCCTGCTCCCTGCTCCCCACTGCCTGACCTGCTCCCTGCCTACTCCACACTGCCTGCCTCCTCGCCTGCACCCCACTGCATGCCCCGCTCCCTGCCTGTTTCTCCATGCCTGCCTTGCTCCCTGCCTACCCCNTTTTCCTTGTTTGCCTGCCCTGCTCCCTGCCTGCTGCCCCCTGCCTGCTCCCCTCCTTCCTGCCCTGCTCCCTGCCTGCTCCCCACTGCCTGCCCTGCTCCCTCCTGCCTGCCTTGCTCTCCCCTGCCTCTTCCCTGCCTTCTCTGCTCCCCCCCGACTGCCCTGCCTCTTCCCTGTCCTGCTCCCTGTCTCCTTCCAGCCCTATTCCCCCCCCATCTCCTGTCTCCTTCCAGCCAAGCCCTCTGCCTGATGTCTGCTCTACTCTTTGCCTGCTCAGCCTGCTGCCTGTCCTGCTCCTCCTGTTCCCTGCCTCCTGCCAGCTCTGGCTGCTGACTCCTGCCTGCCCAGCTCCCTGCCTGCCCTATCTCCTGCGTCCCAACATACCTCTCCTGTCTGCCAGCCTACCTCTCCTGCATCTGCTTTCCTGCTGCCTGCCTGCTTTTCGCCCTGACTGCTTCTTTCCCCCGCTCACTGCCTTCCTTGTCTCTACGTTTCCTGCCTCCACTGCTCGCCTCATGCCTGCCCTGACTCCCTACTCTTTGCCTCCTCTGCCTCTTATTTGGCCTGCTCCCTCCCTGTCTCCTTATCCTGCTCCCTGCCTGTCTTCTTTGCCCTGCTGCCTCTACTTCCCTTACCTCTCCTCCCTCCTCTGCTTCACCTGTCTCCCTTGCCTCTCCTTGCTCTGTTTACTGCTTCCTGCCTCCTATATATCTGCCTCTTCCTCCAGTCGTCCTTGCCCCACTTCTCTGATTCTCTTCTCTCTGCCTTCCTGCATTCTGTCTTCCCTGTCTGCTCTCCTCCCTGCTCTGCTCCCTTGCCTCCTTTCCTCCCTCCCCCTGTCTCTCCATTCCTCACTTTCCTGCCCTTTCTTCCCCTCCTATCTTCTTTCTCCATCACCAGGCTCAATCCTTCCTGAAAGGGGGCATGGGACTGTAAAAATCAGCTCAGCAGCCCAGGAGCTGGGCAAGGAAGGAACAGAGCATGAATTGGAAGGGAAAGTCCAGATGCAGTTTGAGACCTGGGAGAGATGAGAGGCATGTAGAGGAAAGGACTAAAACTGGGAGTTAAGTTAATGAAATAAGGGCTACAGCCAAGAGCTGACAAACAGGAGCTTGTCAAAGAGCAGCAGATACCTGTTTGCTCCTCAGTAAATTGGTGCCTGTTTTGACCAGTTGTACTCATTCCGAAGAGGGATGACCAATTAAAGGGAGGGGGGAATGTGCAAGGTCAGTCAATTGTGTTGCTTTCCTAGTGGTAAACATCGATGGGTGCAGGGAAGAAGTGAGGTGAATCACAGCTAGTGCATGCGTCCTGTGCTGCAGGAAGTCAAGAATTAAGTTTTGGTCTCTGCGAGAAGTGAGGGTGTTCATACAGAAAATAAGTATAAAGCAAATAACAGCTGGAGAAACCCTATGCGTGCTACTGGCCTGACTAATTCTGTTTGCAATAGTTTAATCCTGAGAGGGTTAGGAAGGTCATAGAAGAAAGGGAGTTTCCCCTTTTCAAAATGCTGATTCCTCAATTTTAACAAGCTCCGTGAATAATTAAGTTAAGGAGCAGATGGCTACTCCTTGTCCATCACTAAATAGTGACAGGATCATATTCGGAAGGAAAAAATTAAATTACAGAAAGTCTGCTTTCATGTGCTTTCTGGGTAATCAGATGATAACATGGATTATCTCCATTAATAAAAGTTAATACAATGCCAACATCTACATGAGATATTATGTAACAGTATTATGCCATGCACTGCATAACGAAGGTACTGATTTACTTTTTCCTATAATGATAAGTCAGATAACTTTGAAGAGCTTTTCCTCATTTGCAATCTGTATCTCAGCTTGAAGTTTATAGGGGTAGCTTGTGCTGTCATGTATCTGTTATAATTATTTTAAGAATTCTGTTGACTCATATACCTCTAAAAAGTATTGAGTATTTTGTAAAAATTAGACTTCTGTAAGGCAAACACAAAAGGATGAAAGGTACTACAACCTTTTTGAAAAACCTTCCTAATTTATTAAATCATCATTTATAATTTAAAATCTGTTGCAGAGACAGGATACTCTGAGTAGCACTGAATGCTGCTGAGTAGTAGAGTGAGCAGTGCAACTGAGTTCAGCAGTGGAGGAACTGTAGAATCCACGCCATAGCACTGGGTCATAATTCCTTAAACTCTACGTGCCTTGAACACAGACGTCATTTCACTGAAATATGTAACAGCAGCCTCCTCATCTTCCAAAAAAAGGACCATGTCAGTTGAAATAGTAATGATCAGCCTCATAAAAGAACGGAGAATATTTCCTTCAAAAAGACTGTAAACTCATGCAGTTGTTAACTTAAGCATGCAATTATTGAAACAATTGTGCTACTGCTTGGCAAGCGAGTTTTATTTTCTCTCACAGCCTCATACTGTAGTGTCTCTCTGGCATAGACACAAACAAGATGTGACAATTGGGTACTACTAGTTAAACAAAACAAAACAAGGAAAAAAGGAAGCGACATTAGTCCCTATAGAGTGGAAAAACTGAGCAGAAGTTCACAAGGTTTTCATCAGATGAGTTGTAATTCCTTCCCTCTTGATCTAATGCTGCTCCATTGACTTAATTTGAGAATTTCCAAACACTTTAGTGGGATTTTGGTTTGCTTAGTTTGATTTTTTTCCTTCAGTAATATTTAGAGAAATAAACTCCTTAAGTCTGATACATTCCTCCACTGAGAAAACAAACCCACACAGTATTGTAAAGCTATTTTAAGCTTTATTTCTACAAGTTTGGGAGAAGTTTATATGTGCTTTGTGTTTGTGCTCAGACTTCAGTAGGAATGAGAGAAAAAACCTCAGGAGGATTACTGGGGGCAGAAATCCTTTCCGCTTTCCCTTTTCCCTTTTCCCTTTTCCCTTTTCTCCTTTCCCTTTCCCTTTCCCTTTCCCTTTCTCTTCCCCTTCCCCTTTCCCATTTCCCTTCCCCTTCCCCTTTCCCCTTTCCCTTTCCCTTTCCTCTCCACTGCCACACAATGATGTGCCACAGATGCTTTCCTCTGATGTAACATATGAAGCAGACAGAAGCCAACACTTATAGATCACCATTGCATTTCATATTATTTGAAAGAACATAATTTTTCAGAATATGGAGTAAATGAACTGCAAAATTAGATAAACTTCATGTTATTAAACGTGCAGTACTGAATATCTTGTTAATGTTTTTTTCCTTCTTTTGTGTATCTTTGTGCAGATGTCATAACACAAGTTCTACAGCATTTAGGCATTTTCAGACACCAATGTTATGATTGTGTGCTATCAGATTTCTACATATATCCTCATTATGAGGCTTGGGGGCCAGAATTTATGTTTTGCATGATGTTAATTTCTGCTACAAGATATTTCTATATTACTGGAGGAACCGACCTCTGTCCCATAGCTGCCAGGGTGCTTTTGCTTGGTGATCCTTGCACTAAGATTGACATGGAAGTTCCTCATAAACTGCAGCTTCTTTGGCATGCCACAGGCCAGGCCACACATTCCCATAGGGGTTTGCAGATTATCTGGGATTGGTGAATACTTACAACTTAAAAACTGTGATTTGAAGAAAAATTTAACCAAACTCTTGAGGTTAAGGCCATTTTGTTTAACTTTTTTATTTCTATGTTGTATAAGTTCTCCTCTTTGGCATATGGTCCAATTCTTTAATATTCAGGTGGTCAATAAGTTTTGCACATTTTAGGTCAAAAGACAACAGGGCAGTTTTTAAATTTTACATTTGCTAAACAACCTTGTCTGTCTCTCCTCCTGCCTGGCAGCTTGTAGGAATGCAATGACTTCAGGTCAGTGCTGCAGACATGCCTGCCCTACATACTGTGCAGAAAGCAGTGAAGATCAGTTGAGTTTCTGCCATGTTTTGTGCTGTGCCTTGGCTAAATTACCACCACTGGACATTTAGATGCAGCCTGAGGGCAAGCTGTAACTAAATCAAACTAACCAGAAGATTGCAGAATGAGTAGGAATGCATGATGTGTTGTTTTTACTGAACAGAAGGAAATGTTGGTTTTTGTACCTGAGCTGAGGGATTCTACCCTGGGAAAATGTGAGAAACCACCAAATTCCCCACACAGCTGTTACAGTCACAAACATTCACTATTTTCATAATGACAAGAAGTAATAAATCCCTAGTGAAGGTTTACAGGAGCACCAGTACTTGGAGCAGAAAGACTTGCAGTATTTAACTCATTTATGTTCACTGGGAGAATCTAGTCCCTTAGGAAAGACTACAGAGAAGCAGTGGTGAGGTCACAGTTGGAGAGCTGTGTCCTCTTCTGGGCTCCCCAGCACAAGGGAGACATGAACATGCAAGATAAAGTCTGACAAAGGGTCAGGGGGATGATGAGAAAAGATTCCCTGGATGTTAACATGCAGGCTTATGGCTCAGGAGAGATATGATCTGTTCCCAGCTCTGTGAAATGTGTCCTCTGGGATCTCAGGCAAATCACTCAGGGCTGTGCTTCTCCCCACAATCTGTGGAAGATGCCAGGGTCTCCAGCCAAAGGCCAAAGGGAGTCAGTTTTGCTCATTGCTCTTTTGAAATTGGTTCAAGGAGTTGGGGTAAGATCCTTTCTAGGTTTGACTACTCCACTTCCAGTGCAAGTTTCTACTAATGTGCCACAAAGGGCCATAGGAACCATTCCTATAGGTACAGGTATGGATTCATCCTCCCCTGTCCTTATGGAGCAACCCCTGCTAAGCAGAACATAGCCCTAAAAGATTTTCCAGAATTAACATCAAAATATTTTTCAAAAAGAAATTTAATGAGATGACGCCCACACTCTGAGATAAAATCATTCTATGTTACCATTTTCCCTCCCTCCCTGCCCACTGCCTTCCTCTTTGGCATGATTTCAGCAGCTAATATCTGTATAAATGCTAGGGGTTAGGAATTATATAATGAGCCAAACCTTAGCAGTGATGCCTCTTAATACCAGGTGAGAATGAAATGTTAGTGCCTTCTCAGTGAGAAAATCATGGTAATGAAATTTCACATGGCAGATAGCTTTGGACTGGATGGAACAGACTTGGTAAATCAAGAGACAGCTAAAATCTTTCTGGAGCTGAATTGGATGGGGAAGCACCAAATGCACGTGAGGTACTTAAAGGAGCAAGTGGTGTTGCAGGGACTCATAAGTGGGCAGGAAGAAAATGGTCCAGACAACTGCCATCATCACTGAAGGCAGGTTTTGGCCAATTTTCTAGGGCAGGCAGTGCAAATAGGGATTGAATGCTGACCCAGAAGCTGTCACTGAAGAGAAAACAGTAAGGCATATTAAAATCGTTGAATGAAAAGTGCTGTGTATACTTTGGAAAAATGTTATTTTAATTTTAATTTCTATAGTAAATATTACTATACATTTTGTTATTAACTTTTTTTTATTTTTGAGGATCATGAAAAAAATATAAGATGCTTGTCTGAAAATTGTATCCCATTTTCAGTATGTTATCCATGCTGAACACACACTGTCCCTTGTCATTCCCTTGCTGGGACTGAAAATAAATTAGCCAAAATTGTATGTGACCCCATAATTTTGGTGGAAATTTCTCTCCTTTCTTTGGTTTTAGTATGTTGTGTTTCAAACCTCTGTATTTTTTTTTGTTGTTGTTTAAGGCTGAATTTTGTTCCTTTGGAGGGATGATTTATTATAAGTGGTTGTGAAAAGACATTAGAAGAGCAAATAGTCCCTTGGGAACAAAGAGTCACAAGATAGGAAAACAGCTGTTGAGACTATAACACACTCTAGTATGCCAATACACAGCAACAATATTCAAAATAGGAAAAGAAGGCCAGTATCTCCATTTGGAAGAAAAAACAACCCTGCACCAAACTGAACAAAGATGTAAACATCTACAAAAGTGGCAGATGGATCAGAGCTGTACACAACACCGGAAGGGAAGGAGAAATTGCCGTGTGTGGGAGGAGGTGAAAATGGAGATGAAGCTTCTGTTATATCTTGGGAATCAGAATAAATCAGAAACCTTTGAGAAAGTGCAGCAACAGTTAAACTGGGTAGCTGTGGAGGGCTAAATTTATTGTCAAAGTTAGCAGGGGGAGAACCAAATCATTCACTGATGTATATCAGGCTCCTTGAAGGTGATGGTGCCAGTGTGGATTGCTGCCTTCAAGATTTGCCCTATGATTCTGAGAGTGATAAAATTGTTCATACATATTTTAGATTATTTTGCAATATATAACTTCACACCAGTAAAGTATTTTAGTGCAGTCTGTTCCGGGTGATAATCAGGGTAATCTATAGATAACTGTAATCCATGGTTATAGCTCAGCTCACTACCAAAAAGCTCTGAAATGCATTTAAAAATGGATCTTTTGTTAGAATGAGTATCTGTAAATTGGTTTTTGGCAACAACGTCTGAAAAGGAAGGAAAACTGTGTCTCCCTCACCTTGGAACAATCCTGAGCATTTAAATTAGTTAAAAACTGTAGGAAATGTTAATAAAAATAAGTGGGATAATTTTTGATATTAAATAATCGAGGAACCAATAAAAAAGGCCAGACTTTCTTTCAAATCTCCTTTTCTTCTGGAGCAGACTGCATTTGACCTTTCAAGGATTTGCCTTATTGCCAAAGGAGCATGTTGGTGGAGGTGGGAGACAGAAAAGGAGCAGAGGAAGGGACAGTTTTACTCCCATAAACTCCTAAAAAACGGATGAACCACAGGGAGTTGTGTGTGTGTGTGTGTGTGTGTGTGTGACTGTGACCTGCTGCTGATCCTTGGATGTTTTAGAACAGATCCAGAGAAGAGCCACAAAAATGATCAGAGAGCTGGAGGACCTCTCTCATGAAGATAGGTGGAGAGAGTTGGGGTGGTTCAGCCACCTTCTCTTCAGGAGGAGAGAAGGCTCCAGGGAGACCTCACAGCAGCTGTCCAGTGCCTAAAGGAGGCTTACAAGAAAGATGGTCACAGACTTTTTACTAGGGCCAGTAGTAATAGGGCAAGGGTTAACATCTTTAAACTGAAAGAGGACAGAGTCAGATTGGATATAAAGAATTTTTTTTTTTTTTTATGATGAGGTTGGTGAAGCTCTGAAACAAGTTTCCCAGAAAAGTTGTGAATGCTAAGACACTGGAAGTGTTCAAGGCTAGGTGGAAGGGGGCTTTGAAAGACTTCATTGAGTGAGAGATATCCCTGCCCACGACAGGGAGGTTGGACNGAAAGGGGGCTTTGAAAGACTTCATCGAGTGAGAAATATCCCTGCCCACGACAGGGAGGTTGGACCAGATGGCCTTCAAAAATTCCCTCCAAACTAAAACATTCTGAGATTCCACAATTTTGTGATTATAAGCCACAGAAACACTAAAGGTGTTGCAATTCATACTAGATCCTAAGCCAGAGCTAATGCAGACCCCAGATAAGCTTCTTGCTTCTAGACCTCTGCTTAACACCCTTGGCAACAGAGAGTTTCCATACTCTACACTTGCTGGTAAAACTAGGGAGAGGTCAATCCTGGCACCACAGTCCCCTAATGACAGTGTCACCCTTAAATAATTCTAGCTCTCTTAACTAGCTCATGGAATAATTGTAAATAAAAATCCATGATTCATGCAAGAAAATGCTGATGTCACCATTAATTTGACATCTCAGTCACAAAATATTAGCCTGGTTTCTCTATAGCCTACTCTAATTTTACATCAGTGGAATTCGGTTGATACCATTGGAGTTATTCTAATTTGGTCTAATAAAGGCAGGAGTAAAGAAAGTAACTGTTAATTTATTTTATGTAAGGAATTCACCTTTATTGCAGCTCTAGTTTCTTTAAGAATTGAGTAACCTGCACTCATGGACTACCCCTCAAAACCCTGGGACTTGTTTTCTGGAATCATTTGCCCTCCATAGCGCCTTTTCAAAGACCTACACATTCCCAGCTCTGCCTTTCCTAGAGTTTTCCCAGGCTGATCAATCATTAGATACTCTGCTCTCCAGGTAGCTCTTTTCAACTCCAGCTCCACAATGAATACAGAAAAAGGATGCTTAATAAACTCTCCTTTGTGTCACCCACAGAAAAGTCCAATTCATACTGCTGTTAAATGAAAAGCTTATCTCCCACCACAAACGTCCTTTAAGCAAATATGCAGAAACACTCTGTATTTAAATTTTGGGATTTAATCCTGGGGCTGCAGCTGTGGAATCTAAAGTGTAGTTTTTATCAATAACATGCTAGGTCATAAAGCAGGGAACTGAGGCATCCCTTGAGCTCATTGACTTCCAGGTCCTGCAACATAACTTTGAGCAAATCTGGGACCAAGAAATGCTTTGGCTGCTGCTCTTCCCTTTGTTCAATCTGAGAATGCTGAACCCACGGGAGTAGCTGAATGAGATAGTTATTTTGCTATAAATAATTCATAACTTTCCAAACAGCTTTCTTCAAATAAAAAAAGTGTGTCTTTCACTGAGGGATTCCCTTTAAATTTTTAAAACCAATTTTTTGTTTTCAGAAATTAAAAAGAGAGATCAGTTAAGCAGGGTGGGGGATGGGGGTGTGGGTTTGCTTGTCTGCTTCTGTGATGGCTGAAAATTGTATGGATCTTGATCTTTCCTCACACATATATTACATTGGAACAGACCTTGATCTTTTTTCACACAAGTGTAGCTACACAGACTTCGATGACAGCCTCTTGCTAATTATGTCACTGAAAAGCAAGAGAGTCACTGTACCATTTTGCTCATACAAAACAGCTTAAGCAGATTTTATTCTAACACTTGTAAAAACAAATTCTAGGTAAAGTATGAAAATCAAAATGAAATACAGAACTAGATATTCAGGAAATCTATAGTATACTGAAAAAAAGAGTTTTGAATAAAATACTCTTTTAAATTAAAACACCAACTCTGCCAGATTAGATACATCAAGAACCTTATTTGTGGGAAGTTTCCCATGAAGACATACTGGGTCTCAATGGGAAATATTTCCAGTGAGTTTCTAAAAAGTAGAAATTATCTCTGGTATTGGTAGAGTTTTGGGGTTTTAAAAATCAGTTTTATAGTCAGCTAAAGGGTCTTACTCAAGGAGAGCTACAAGCTGATAGTACAGGTGATAAAACCAAATCAAAGAGTTGTTCTGCTTAGTATGATGAGGGTAAATCTGTCTACTTATAAAGCTGAAATGCTGCTCCTGTTAATGGTGCGAAAAAGATTACTATTATTTTTGCTGTTATCATATTTGACTTGAAGTTAGGGATGCTGCAACTCCCACACTTCTGTAAGACAACTTTGAGAAGTGTATTCTAATAGCAAGTTGATACAGCTTAGTGTTAATTGTCAATAAATCAGGTTGCTTTTCTGAAAGTCTGAAAACATACATTCAAGATGTTAGTGACTGCCTTATCTTAAATGCACCCATTCTGAAATTATGTGACTGTTATCCTCCTACACAAAGAAATTTTATGGCCGAATGCATTCCTACAAGCTTTATATACACATTTAATCTTTCTTTTATATTTTTTCTTTTTCTTTTAGTAAGTGGTGGAATAAACAACACTTTCCTTTGGATGGATTATAGTATGTGTGAGCTGCCTGTTGTTACTCTGCAAGAATAAGAAAAGGCCTTTGCTTTTACTTGCTAAATATCTTCTTGATAGCGAAAAGCATCTGAATGGCTCACGCTCACAGCAGACCATCAGTTGAATGGGATCAGCACTTCTACTAAAATATCCGAAGTTAAGGATTTGGAAAAGAGGTTTTTGCAGAGATGACCCATTTACAAGCTGGACTTAGTCCAGAGACTATAGAGAAAGCCCGCCTGGAACTGAATGAGAACCCAGACATTTTGCACCAGGATATCCAGCAGGTCAGGGACATGATCATCACGAGGCCTGACATTGGGTTTTTACGTACAGATGACGCCTTCATCTTGAGATTTCTCCGAGCCAGAAAGTTTCACCAAACTGAGGCCTTCAGACTGCTGGCTCAGTACTTCCAATACCGCCAATTAAATCTGGATATGTTCAAAAACTTCAAGGCTGACGATCCAGGGATCAAACGGGCTCTGACAGATGGGTTTCCGGGAGTACTGGAAAACCGCGACCACTGTGGCAGGAAGATTCTTCTGCTTTTTGCAGCCAACTGGGATCAGAGTAGGTAAATGTAGATAGTGTCCTTATCTTTTTGAACACACTCACACTTGACTCGTAATGGAATATTTGTGGCCATCTTTGAAGCAGCAAGGCCATTTTCAGCAAATGTTTTTGTAACCATACCTCCATTACACTCTAACTTCCATCTCACCTGATCACCTGTCAGTCTTCATTCTTAGGACATAGGACCATTGAGAGATAAGGCTACATCAGTGTGTCATATGAGTAGTTAATGTCTGGGTTTTTTTAAGGAAATAGTTCCAAATTTCAGCCAGATCATGTATATTTGCTGTATGTACATTAATGTCTATCATACAATTACTTCAGCTGTATCACGGACCAGCCAAACAGGTTGACAGAAAACATATGGAGATTCTTGTAGGTCTCCTGGTGCAGAAGAGATTGACAATATTTATTCTATCCTCAGACTTTCTAACAGATTGCTTGTTTGTTTGATTGCTTGTTTGAACTCTTCTGGGAATTGCAGCCTCTGTTCTATTTCCACGAACTGCCTTGTGATTTTTACACACTCTGGTTGCTCTGTGTTGTTAGTCTGATAAATGGGAGAGTCACACAAAGTTTGTTTTCCGTTCAGGCCATTTCTTTACAGAGTGATATGAACAAAGATATCTCCCAGCCATTATTAAAATAATGTCCTTAAATGTTAATGTGATTAGTTGGCTTTCACTACCCATTTGAAGTAGTACAGACAAAAGGGGATGTGGATACCAAGGGCTTTCTGCTACCAGCTAGCAGAGGTTTCTGAGCCCTGCTCCACTGATAGCTCGTGGGGGTTCAATCTCTAGGTTCCATGTGGTCTGAGGCTTGGTGAATGAAGAGNACTCCAGGAATATCATGTTCATATTTGACCTCATCTTCATAAGTTATTCCATACCATTTTCCCTGCCTTCATGGTGAGATGGAGAAGTGTAATCATCTGTAGGGTTACCATGTGTTCTGTTGAATCTTGATCATATGAAAAACCAAAAATCAGAGATAGGTTTTAAGTGCCATCAGCTCTGATGATTTCCAGGTAGGATTTTGTCTTGCCGTGGTCTAAAGCTTTTGATCAAAAAGTCTTATCCTTAGGTCAATAGATTGGAGTTTTGAATTTACATCATAGAAATTATTAAAGAACAATACACATATGCCTGGAATTTCTCATGTTAAAGGTTTTCTGGGAAAACCTTTCATTGCTCTGTGAAAAGCAGAGTTCAGAAGTGTTTCTGATTTTCATTTGCATCTGAATAAATGTACAGAAAATGATACAGAAGTGTTACTTTGCATAATCAAACATATTTGGTGAAATTGTGAACTGAGGGCAGCAATAAAAGTCCTATTAACTACAAAGAGGCCAGCAGTTTATCTCCTGTCTTTCTGAACTGCAAGTTTGCCTTTCTTTCAACAAAGCTCTTCTGTTAGCAATTGGCCTGAAAAGAAAGATGAATGCACAGGTATCTGGAATTAATAGAAAGCATCAGCTTTAGAGGACAGAAGCACTGTGGCTCTGCTGGTTGCATTAAGAGATTTAGGTATTACATAGAGCCAACTTCAGGTTTCTGATCCCTCAACAAAATGAATCTTTGTGCTTAACCTTGTACATCGGGTCCTGCTTTTGGAAAGCTGAGCCTGCTGGTGTCTAAGGCTCCTGCAATGAAATTTTGACAGAATAATAATTCCTGTCAGACTTTGGCTCATATTTTTGACAAGACCTTTAATATGCATCTCTGTGTATGTCTGTGTGTGCAACAACCAAAGCAAACCTGCATATTTCTGAAAACATAATTGTAATCTTCAAAGAACAAAAGCTGAGGCAAATAGCATAGGATGTACTTTCCTAAGACTCTTCAGTGGCATTAAAAGCCATATGCAAATTTTACCTCAGTTCAGCCACTGAACCTCATCTCTTCTGTGGATCCAGATGAAAAGAAGCTTTTTCTGTGGGCTTTTGTGGCGCTCCAGGTGCAACAGGGATTTGAGACAGGATTTGGGCTGTAAGTAAATTGGTGTCCTCCTACTATTTTGCTGTCTAAAGACATCAACAAGAGGAAAAGCTGTTAAGGAGAAGGAAACGGTGAGTGCAATGTCCTATTAAGCAGCATGGGAGCAGGTTATTGACCAGAAGAAACACAAATTTTACAAAAAAGTTCAAACAGGCATTGTGCACTTCTTACATAAATGTATCTTGGAGAACCTTTCTGCAGATGTGTCTTCAGTGATGGCAAGATGTTCACAAGCTCACATTTCAGCTGAATATTGATGGAATCAGCTGTGATGTTGACATGCAAGCGTGAGAGCTCACCTTTCAACCTGCCCTTCCTTACTTTAATCTCATTTGCCACTGGCAGTGCCTTCTCTCTCTTTATGATCAAATTCTAATTTATGAGGGGTTGTTTATAAAGAAATAATAATTTTTAAAGGGTCTGTTAAAATCAGAATAGCTGTAGTCCATAAATTGATTTTCAGTCCAGACATCCTTACCATTTATGCACCTGGGAGTGTGGTTGCTGTTGGCATCACATGTCATAGAGGCAGAAGAAACCTTTAAACTTTCTGTGCTTATAAATATATTGATTTTTAACAGGAAATGTCATTATTTGTGTAATATGACTGCTTGGACAAACCAGATCCAAGACGTTTCTAAGGTTTTCCCTGTATCAAAGACAGAATTTACATGTAAGCTTCTAGAAACATTTGTAATTTCAGCCACCAGAATACAACAGATAGACCTGACATCTCTAGCAAACTAGATTTTAATTTCCAGTCTCAATGTTACCAGCTTCAGCTTCCAGCTGCTAGATTGTGTTAGTTTAAATGTACCACAAAAATATGACAGCTTCCCATGTTTGTACTTCTGTGTCCTGACCACGTCACATTTAACCTATTTTTGAGTTCACTGGGGAGGCGGCACTGTAGGGTAAGTCACTGTCAGGAAACAAGAAGATAGTGCATTAGTGACTCTGCAGCAGAGGTTCTTGTGTTCATCTTTAACCATGGGGAAAGTAAAACAGTTAACACCCTTTTCCTCAAGGAAAAAAAACCAAAACTCTGTGTTGTCCACAAGGTAAAGAACACAGCCCTGAGCAGCCAGCACAGCAAAGTTATCTGCAAAGCAATCCACTAGCTTAATGCATCACAATACATTTAAAATGCCAAAGTATAACAGTTTTAACTTTTTTACTCTCAGGATTAGAAGGAATTTCCAGGTTTAAAATACTCTTCATCTTTCTTTTCTGGACTGTTCCTATCATTTTAAGAACATGAACATGAAAGTTCCTATCAACTTAGGAACAATTGAACTAAGGTGCAGGTGGATGAACTGAATAAAATTTTTTACTTCTAAATCATCAAGTGATAACCATATCTCATCTGTTCAGTAGTTTCCTCCTTTTAGACACAAGATTGTCACTCAGTTCTTAACTACTCTATCCCATTTTGAGCTCATGTTCAGCTCAAATTTGCTTTCAAGCCAGTTTCCTAAAATACAACTGCCACTGGTAAATGTGTCATACATTCTCATCCATAATGTGGGCACAGTCTAGCATGTGATTCACGCTCTTGTGCAGAGCTAAACATGTCCTGCTCACCAATTACCATTCCAAGGGGTTTGTGACATCTGCAAAGTTCATTGGCAAGAATTTCATTTTTGTTTCCACATAGTTAAAAAATATAATGATGATTGCTTTTACAAAAACCTCTTTAATTACAGGGAAAAATGAGGGAATGATAATTCTTATTGCCAAATCATTAGCTGAGAACTCTCATGATACCAGAGTTGCACTAATTTAGCATGTTCTGCTTGGGTTTGGTTTCTCTCCATTGTTCAGGCAGATTTCTTAGAGATGATGTCATCACTTCCTCTCTAGGTCCTGCATAGTATATTTTGGATCTGTTAGTTAAAGTTAATCACATATTCAATACCTTCATTTTCACTTATTCAATATTGAATTAATAAAAATGAGCAGATGAATAGAAAAGAAAGAGATCTGATAAGTTCCATCATGAGAGAGAAAAAACCCTGTTGAGCTATATTACTGTACACTACTACAGGGGAGGGACATTTTTCACTGTGATCAGAACTCAAGGTGTGAACCCACCTGAAACCCACAAATACTTTACTTACACCACTGCTTACAGAGCACCTTATTTTGAATGCGAATTTGTGCAGTAATAAAGACAGATTAGGATGTCAAACTGATCATGTAATGAATTTTTTTAGTTAAATAATGACAAAAAATTCCAGTTTGTAGAACAAACAAATGTGTACACACAGTTTTGAGGAGACCTGAACAAGGACTTAATGTAAAAAACAATGTTCCATGTGCTGGAACACAAATACTATTTCTCACACTTTTTCATTTCATCACTCTCACCAAATCTAAGCCCTCACCAAATCTAAGCACTCCTCTGATCCACCTGTAGTGAAACTGAAGCTTTTAAAGAAGTTAGGTAAAAGGGTCTTCTCAGCTGTTGGATTGGGGAAAGCCTTCAGTAACTTCCACAGCTGTTACTATGTCTGCTACTGTCTCCTAACATGCCAAGGAGATGGAGCTTTGGGTGGACAAATAATTCAGCAGAAAGTGTTCATTAATTTTCCAAGCAAAAGTGTTTCTTTCAAGGTTGTTCAGCCAGAGTAAAATTTACTTTTGTGTAGAGAGCCAGAAGAAGGACTCCAATCACAATCCTTTGCAAAAATGGCTTGGGGTAGGAGGTAGAATGTTTTTCATAGTTTTTTTCAGTAAGATGGTAATTAATTTCTGTCTTCACGTCTGTGCCTCAGAAGCTGTCACATAGCTCCAAAAATTCTATGAGTCAGACAGAGAAAACCTGCTGCTTTGTTTACAACATACAAGCCCAAGTCCATTGCTAGCCATAAACCATCTTTTATTACCCAGGGCATCTCAAATGCCAGATACTTACCATTCTGTAGGACAGTGCACTGAGGCTAAAGGGATAGGAAATATTCTGACATAGAGGTAAACCAACAGCTATAAATATTTTAAAGGATCGTGATAAAACCCAAGTATGTCCTTCCTGAGAATGCTCAAATTGTTGTAATTACAAGGATATTATCATCATCAGATCCTGTTAGTATAAAAGAATATATCTCAAATGCTGGTTGTTCTAATATATTTCAAGTGTAGTCTCAGATGCTTAATAGAATATGAGGGAATAAACATCTGTTGAGACTGATTTATAGTCACAGGAGAACTGTGGCAATAACTCAGCCTCATGTCTGTTTATCATGAGAGATTACAGCTGAAGTGCAGCCAGCCCTAACACCATAATGATTTTTACACATCAAGTCTTTGGGTTTGGTTAGGATTCTGTGTTGGGAGATGCTTACAGTAATGCAGATTGACATCATGGTTCAAGCATTGCATTGACCAATAAATAGCTTAGAAGTATGCTGCATAAACAAATAATTCATATTTCATCACTGAGCTGGTCTGAAATGGTAGCAGAATTCAGGCTAGGGGAAGGCAGCAATAGCATAAGCAGAATACTCATTTTGAGGAGTAACAGATGTGCAAATTAAATGTTGGACAAAGAAGACAAAAAGAAGCTCTGTCTTGAAATGTTTTAATTTGCTTGCAGGCAGCAACTTAATTCAGTTAGTACCATTTATTACAGAAGCCATATTTGGGAAGGCAATTGTAGCCCATATGAATGACAGCAGGATGACATACACAAATGAGAACCCTGTGTCAGGCTGCATAGGGAATCCAAGAAGACAGGGAAAATGTCTTAAAAAGAGAAAGAAAAATAACAGCTGGGAAATTTATGAAGCATATGTTGAAGAATGAGAAAAGCCTGATTGAAAAGAAGAAATAAAATCCGTGGAGAGGGATTGGCAATCAAACATATTTTGAGAGGGAAGAGGTGACTGGACGGTGTTGG
The DNA here is from genome assembly GCA_013400435.1 of Pycnonotus jocosus. Lineage (NCBI taxonomy): Eukaryota > Metazoa > Chordata > Aves > Passeriformes > Pycnonotidae > Pycnonotus > Pycnonotus jocosus. The sequence goes on from VWYP01011412.1 coordinate 239,793, forward strand.
CCTGGGAGCTGACTGAAGAGCTGTGAAGGACAGTGCCTGAGGGTGAGAAACACAGTTGCAGGAGCTCACCTGCAGGATAACACAGGAAAATGTAGGGCAGACTGGAACATGGCTCTGTGCCACCTTCCTCCTGTGGTGAAAAGAAACCAAATCCAATTCCCACAATTTATAAAGTGGAAAGAAGGAGAGTTGAATTAAAAATATATATATATACAAACACATATACACATCAAAGACACAGGCACACATACACATCCCCTGCTTTTCTCCCCAGACTCTCAAAATACTCTATTTTTACATGAGGCTTTATGTCAGAAAAGAGAAACTGCATACAGTTGTGATAGCACTTGTCCCTAAAAGGATGACCCATAGTTCTACATGGGCTGTGTATGTCATCCTCACAGATGGGATCTGCAAAAGAACACCATGACAGAGCTACAGCCACAGAATGGTAGGAAGCCAAGCAATGTGACATTCCCACATGGTTCTTTGCCCTTTTGAACTTTGGAAACTGCTGCAAACCATGAATGAATGCTCTTATAAATAGCAGCTTTTTGAGGTGAGGCTTTGTAGAAAGAGACCAGAACACCTTTTTTTTTTTTTTTTTTTTTTTTTTTTGTCACAACACTCTCCAAATCAAGTTTTCTAAATATCTGATATATTGCTCTGTTTCTAGTTTGCCAACCTAACTAAAAGCAGCTAAGACAAATTCAGGCATTGCAAAAGGAACAGACTGAAAAGAGTCAGGAAAGGAAAAACAAATTAAATCTCTGGCCAGCTATTTCATAAACTACATGCAGTAGAAGCATCATGAGAAGAATGGAAATGCTGAGCTGGAATCCTTAAATACATTTGAAAATTTAAAATTTTAATACTTCCTTAACATATTATTTCCCCAGGCCATGATTTATTTTAGACTCTTTCCTCTGAACTCTGAGCCCTGTATCAATTGCACTTTACACTGAAATATCTGCTTTTTTCACTCTGGCAAGTGCTGAGCATCCCCCAATTCCAGCAGCCTCGGAACAGCACAAGGAATGCTTAGGAAGTGGTGGTGTTAGCAGAGCAGGTGATCCCACAGGGGTTACAGCAGAGAGCACGAATTTGGTCGGGATGTGAGTGTTGAGGGTAGCTGCTCAATTCCATGAAATGGCTGAACAGCACACTGGGGAAGGTTCTACCCTGCCACCAGTCACCCTTCTTCAGGGTGTTTCTTTGCCATGGTGAGGGTGGAGTGTGCTGTGGGAAGCTCTCAGAGATGTGGGAAATTAAGTGGAACAAGCACCCAGCTGCCACATACAACTTAAAATCAAACCTAGCAGACAGAATAGGAGGACAGGGGAAAGGATGGGGGAGTAAAGTCAATCTGATAAATCAGATAAAAAAAATAATTGTTAAATATCTTCCGTGTTTTGCCTCCTTTGTCATGGTTAAAACAATAAAAGAGTTGGAGCATCGTAATTAATATGTCATGCCTGGAGATTTGATTCCTAAAACTGAGAATGATTTCTTAAGACAGAGGAAAATTTGGTCTTAAATTCTGATTGCACTCTCACAGGTTTTGTTTTTAATAAGTGCAGCAACAAGAGAGGCAGCAAAAAGCAAGTATCCCTTGTTCACAGACTATGATAATCTCAGCTCTGGAAACTTCCTGGAGGGTCCATTTGTTGCAGGGACAGAGGGCAAAGCAAGCCAGTTAGCCTCCTGCTGACACTATTTCCTACAGAACTGCTTATGAAAACTGCCCATGCTGAGCAAACCCAAGCTAGTAAAGATTCATTTTAAGGAGGAAGGTAATATGCAAATATCTTTTTCTTTATAGAGAGATGGTATCTCTTTTCCACTTTTTCCGCTGCAGAGGCGCAGTGGATGGCACGTGTCTGGGCACGCGTTGACACATGTGGTGCCAGTTTTCTTTCACATATGCAATATAAATCACAGCACCATGGAAATTTATGATGTTACAGGTTCAATAACAACCTATTTGAAAAGGGTATATGGAGTATATATGTAATATCCCATAATATCCCCTTTAGGGACAAAAATTGAGGATTTGATTGAAAGTGGAAGCTAGTGACTGCCATATTAACATACATAAGAAAAATACTTGCTTTTCAGTGTCAAATTAGTATGGTCTCTATTTTTACCTTGCCAACCTGCTGTGTATCAAACCTCTTATTAGGGGCCTGTTCCTGGCAGGAGAACTTTTGGTCTGATCCCATAGAACCACTCTCAAGTGTACTTTAAAACATACATATTCTCACGTACTACACCAAGACCTGATGGTCTGAATTCATGAAGCAGGAAGATATTTTTTAACCTTTTTAAACCAATATGGTTTTCTTCGTTGTGTTCCAGCTACAAGCTATCCCCACATCTTCCTTGTCCTTTCCTACAGATAGTCCTGTGCTCCACAAAGTTGCAATCTCATTTCTGGTTTTATAACATGTCAGTAGAGGAACTTAATTCCATAAATTCATCTATGAATGAAGTAACATAGGTGAAAAAAGGGGTAACAACACAAGACCTCTGCTATGGTGTGGTCAGAAACATTTGTTCCCCTTGCCAGGGCTAAAGACTTCACTGTTTCCTTCCTCCTGGCTGCCTTTCACAGCAAATCCATGGAGATGCCAGTCATATTTTAGATATGCACGGATCAATCTACAGAGTATGTGTGCTGCCTACGCTGCTCCAGAGTGCTAGGCTATGTGTTAGCATACAGAATTGCTTTTGTATGGGTATTTCTAACCAGGAGAATCTACACCTGAGTGTGATAACCCTATCTAAGTCATCTTGGTCCTCTCCTGTTATCTTGGAGCTGTGATCCTCTAAGCTGTTCCCACTTTGCAAGGTCTCCCTGTAAATGTGCATTGCCTTGCTTTCCCAGGGTAAATCCCACCTGTCTGTTGTGTATGCACAAAGGAAGAAATGTGATTTATATTGAAAGAGAAAGAGACTGATGGAAAATCCTGCTTCCAAATGTACTGCAATATTCATTTGAAAACTAAGTAAAAAAGGAGGAATAAACTCCAACCTAGGGAGTGATGGTGGGAAATCTTTCCATTTCTTAGGTTCTCATTTACATGTAAGCCACTTCTAGCTGGCTCCTGCAATTTAAATTTACTTTTTTTCTGATAAAGCCTTCAATTCTGCTTGAATAAAAGACTTTTGCAAGTCTGGGGAAAATGGCAATTTGTGTATGCTGTGCTGCCCATGAATGCCTTCTCTTTTTCCAGCATCCTATTGTTATTCTCTACTAAAATGTATGCACATGTACATGCACATTCACCTTCTTTCAGAGAACATTTTATATGAATCATTTAAAAGCACTTCAGGATAATTTTTGGATTTACTTCAGAAAGAGGCTTAGCAGATGTAGACTCCGTGTTAAAAGCCAAGGAGATTTGTGAGGCACCAGACACATCTGCCATTACAGTTTCCTCCTAGCCAACAGGTTTGTCTCTACTGTGATTTTCTCACCTCTTGATTTCTTCAATCAGGTGTTCATGGTTAACTGATATTGACTGGGCACAAAAGGATTTGAGGGTAAAGAATGGACTACAAATGAAATTGTATACAGTAAAGTGATGCCATTGGGGAAGCAAAGTGTCTGGGCTGTATCACAGGAACATTGTCAGCCAGCAGGACAGCAGCAGTTACTCACCTTTACCCACCTCAACTGTCCTGTAACCTAAATACTAGCACAAGAGACAAGTCTCAGCTAAGTCAGCAAAAGAATAGCACAACAAGGAGTCTGGAAAACGTGACAATGTAATATAAATTGAAGATAATAAGAGGTGGGATTTAATTATTCCTGTATATAACAGTTTACCTTAACAAAATGTGGTAGTAAACAGTGGATACATAGAATAAAAGTAACATTATTCCAAATCTTAAACAGAATTAGATTTCCAAATATTAGAAAACATTTTGCAATGGCTAAGATACAGGTAACTGTGGCATTCTGTGGGCTGCTCATCAGCAATGACACTACTGATACGCTTTGCTTCAGACATTTGCCTAAATACCTTATGACTCAATACGCTTCTCATGCAGAAAAGAAAGCAGTGCATTTACTTGGCCATTAAACACTACTGCGAAATATTAACCAAAGCTAAGTCAGCCTAATGCAAGGCAATGGAGTGGTCAAGGGTTCTGCCAGATCAAGATGAAATGTGTTTTTCTGGAGTGAAACTAACAGCAACATAATTGGAATAATTTTGCAAAGACCTGATCACTTGTAGTTATTCTTTGCATAAGGCTATTTTAGTAATCTTTTGGTGAAGTCAAAATATTGTCTAGATAAAGAGAAATGTGTACTACTATTTTTATGAAAATTAATTCTGCTGTTATAACGAATGTGTCCTAAGGTTGTGCAGAGATCTATAAAATAGACTGTCCCTACCTAATTTCCCCCTTTTCAATACAGTCTAAACTCTGAGAGAATAGCATACAAAAAAAGGACAACCAGTGTAGTATTAAGAAACATGGCAATTTTAACTAATCATCCCACAAGACCATGAAAACAGCTCTGCTGACATCTCCTGAAAATCAGGCTTTACAACTTTAAAAGAAGTTAAAAGTTAAAAGGTTAAAAAAAGAATTAAAGATTTTCTGGTGGGATTTTTTTTGGTTTATTTTTTTCTTTTTCATGGAAAGGAAAAGATGAAAAAATGAGGTGTTTCTTTGTAAAAAAGCTAGTATTAATGACTGCATGTAAATATTTTCCACAAAGAGGAAGTAAAAACAAGGAGTGATTTGTTTGTTCAAGATTTACACATTTGCCCCTAATATCAAGTTTTTCTTCTGGAATTTTTCTCAAGGCCACATAAATATATTTGCTGTGGCAATGTCTGCTGATCCTTTTTCTTCCTCTTTTTGGCTGCCTTTTGACAAAACAGGGCCACCCTGCCATCTTGTATCTTTATTTCAGTGCTTGTGTCTGGAGAAGTCCTGGTTGCTCCAGCTATCAGAGCTGCTTCCTTCAAATACCAACATAGGGTCTGGCAGGACATCACTGTGCAATGAATTCAAAAACACTGATTTTTTTTTCCTATTATATTCTGAACTTAATGCTTACATATGTTGCTTCATTAACGATTATTCATAATTGAATTAAGAGTACAGAATCATGAATTCAATTAATCACATTTCTCCAGTAATTCTCTGTATTGACTATGTGAAAATTCTTACTAGAGATGTGGAAAAAAAATGGAATTAATTATTTTAGCTTCATGATAAAAAAGAAATACAAACAGAAATAGAAGAGTATAAATTGCATTGTCATTTTACAGTTTCCAGTTGTTTGGAAACTTAAAATACAATCCTTTCCCCCAGAAACAGCAAATCACAAACAGAAGTTACCAGAAAGAAGAGACTAAATGTCCACACATATAAATATACTCTAGTGTGTAAGGTCAGAGTAATTTCGGAGGTTGCTGATAACTTCTTTAATAAGAAATTAATGAAACTTTTATTTCAGAATCCTTAACATTGCAATTCACATGATTTTTTCTTTTTAGCTCAACTCCCTTTAATAGTTTACAAACCACTTAGATTGTTTTTCACCAGAAATTCCTAAGAAATTTTAATGTTGTCCCCAAAATAATTACATAACATTATTATTCCAAGGCAAGAAGGACACTGCACCCGCAGCACTCATCTGTACCCTACTGGGAATTGCTGGCATGTACCATAAAACTCTACTGGCTTCAGGGGAGTAAGGGTATCAGGCTGGGCTTTGTTTCTCCATTGCCATGCATCCAATACAAGGCTCCACAATTCTATTTCTGCTGCCTTTGAGATCTCAGCTTAAGCAGTTACTGCCCATTATTGCTGTTAGCATGTTACACCAAGCTCTACCCCATCCCATTCAAGAAAAAATCCTTCATGCTGCTAGATCATAGAATTAGAAATCTTAGTTAAAAGCCAGAGTTTATTTCAGAAATTTAAGGTTTCAAATCCAGATAATGAAGTCTAAGTAAAGCAGTGATTAATTGCTTCAGGTAGACTGACAGATCTTTTTTCTCTTTTTCTTTTTTCATTTTTTTAATAATAGAGAAATAATGTACTAAGCCTCCTCATTAACATAAATCGAAGTACACAAAAATTATGAATACCGGTCTTGGAGTTTTAAAATAAGTTTAATTCTCTCTTTTGTGATTTTCTAAAATCATACTTTAAAAATTGATTTTAGCTTATTTTGTCCACTGATCCTGCACAAAAGGCATTTTGAAAACAACTGCAACCCTGGAAGTTTTTAATTTTCAAATTGCAGCTTGAAATTTAAGTTTTTTGTGCTATAATTGTGTCATCTACTTTGAGAAGGCCAGCCTCAGCACTGTTGTATTTCTAAGTGAGCTGGGCCAGTAACATTAATTTGTTCAGGTTGCTGCTTTGGAAAAATTTCAGGGGAATCATGCTAGGCTCATATATCTTCCCTTTGTCCTTCAATTCATTCAGGAAACTGTAATTTGCAACTTGAAGGCCAAACAAACACCCCCAAAACCCCATTCCAAAGGACTATTTTTTTGCACATCCCAGGAATAGTCACATCCTCACTTTCACTGCATCAGGTGGTTGTAGCCATCTCAGGATCTCAACATTTTTTATTTCCTCAAACTCAGCCAATCCTGCCTAAGTGGTAGCAAAATCTACAGAAAAAGATTTTTAGCTTTCATTAGGCTTTAGATTTGCTCCATTGCTGCCACCAAACAAAAATGCCTTTAGAGAAAGGCTTGTAACACCACATGGTGTTATTTGGTTCCTGGATTCAGTAAACTCCCTTCAAAAGGAGCAGTTGCTGATGGTGTCCTTCCATAATTTTCATTTTCTACCGGCTACTTATAAAATTAATTCAGTTATCATATTTTTATGGGTGGACATTTTGGGGAGTCATGTGTCCATGGAATCCAGACCTTCCAGAGCAATTTCTGTCAGCTGTTGTCCACAAAGGAGGTTGGATACCCAATGAACTCTGGGGCAAAAGTGGAGAATGTGAGTAAAAAGTCACCTCTTTTTAAATTTCACTGGTGACTTGTCATTGGATTCTTCATTGCTGGTTGGATCAAAACCTATTTTTATCTTGCTAAAGTTTCTGTAAAGTCTGCAGTCTTCTACCGAAGTGGCTTGTTTGCTCTTTCTGTGGAGAAGAAATAAATCTGCTTTTTAAAGGGGAATGTTTTTTGCTATTCATTCCTTCACTTTTTTCAATGAGGTTGTATGAAATATGATCCATTCAAAAGTAGCTTGGGTGAAAAAGCTCATTTTTCTTGAGCTTCATGGTACTGTATATCCTTTTCAGCATAACTGTGTAAAGTGGTCTCTTTGTAGCTGGCAGCACCATCATTCTATATACTTTTATCAGTCTTTATTACATAAATCTACACAGGTTCATTTTTTTTTTCTGGTCCTTCTCTCCTGTTCACTTGAATCACTATAACAAGTTTTCAACATTGTTTCTGCAGAGACACGCAGTTAATTTTTTCTAGACTGCTGTCTTATGAATCTTTATTGCATCTATTTTGAGTTCCCCAGTGATTATTTCTACATCAATAATATCAAGTTCCTCCATCTTGTCAGCTATATCAAAGTTGCTTATTGTTCCAGTGGGAAACCTCTATGACATATAATACTTGACACAATTTTTCATTTATTTATAAGAAATTATTAGAATATTTTTGTGTCTGTCTTTATGTGCCCTGAAGGGCTCCAACTAAAACAAATTATAAACCTTATTGTGATTGACATGAGTTTTGTACATATTTCTAATATCTGCTCCTTTCACTGCCCGGATTTAGGTGCAGGCATAAGCCAAGTGTATGCTCTTTGCCTGCTTGAACAGCCAGTTTAGGTGTTTACTAATATATATTTGCATTTCTACTTTCTGCCACTTCTTCTCATGTCTTGGTCACCTCTTACCCAATATCTCTCAGGAGATATATTTTTCGAGGCTTTCTGAACTGAGTGACCAGATGGTCTTTGAATGTCCACAAATGGTAATACGACTTTTGTCATTGTGAACACAGCACTCTCAAAATATGTGCATTGGTGAGCAATTATTTAATTTCAACTTTACTATTTGATCTTGTCATCATTGAAGTCTGCTGTAAGAGTGACTGATTGCAAGCAGAGGGACAATTAGATCATTTTCTTGGAATTCTTTAACACAAAATATGTAAATATGTCATTTGGTTAGCTAATAAAATATCTTCCTGTGAAATTTTTTAATTTTTTTTTTAAGAATACAACTGAACTTTCATTTTGCAAATAAAAGGGGCTCTGATACTTTAGACAGAGAGCAGGATTTGCAAGCGGCAATATTATGTTATCATAATGCCCAGCAGTAATATTCTTTTGGCAGACAGGTGAAGTAAAGGTTGGTGTGACAAAAAATAAATGAAAAGTCATGATGGTTAGTGAGGATTAGCAAATATTGTGGAAAACTCTAGAATGACCTAGAAAAGCAGAATTATTGTGCAAAGAAGTCCAAGAAAATGTTGGATTTTAATATTTGGCAACATCTGATATGGAGATTCTTCACCCTTTCTTAACTCTGTGCACTTTTGTCTGGATTTTCAATTACTTTTAACCTTTTAAGGAAAGCATTGTGTTGTTATGGACAGCATAATTAAGAAGAATACTCATTGTGCAGTGGTGGTCAGAAAAGTTAATTAAGTGTTAGGCTGCATTAAGAATGAGATGGAGAACAAACAGGAAAAGATAACGGGTTCTTTTATGCATGCTGATTTTCCAGTCTCACCTTGAATATGAAATTCACTTTACATAACGAAGGGGATGTAAAAAAATATAACTATCTGACCAAAATAAAAGAAAAGGCAATGAAAGGAATTCATTAGTGTTATGAACAAGTGAGGTGATTGCATCAGGAGAGAACAAAAAGTTCCAGGCTATTTCAGATGGTGCAGAGGAGCTATAACTAGAGGGGACATAGTAGAATCACACAGAGGAAACAAGATACCAGGGAAACTGAATCAGTGGTGCCATTTGTTCCTTCCAATAACAAAGCAAAGGAGCTGTATAATTGCTTTCAGCCATCAAACAGTAGCTTCATAATGTTCAGAAGAAAATCCCTTCCCTTTCTGTAATGAAAAATTAACTTGTGAAATGCAATGGTGCAAGAAATTGAGCAAACAGCTTAGTGTGATGCAAGGATGGATTTCAGTGCCAAGAGGGAATAAGAAAAGGCTATACAATCACACGGAGTAAAATAAACAACAGAGGTCATCAATCCTAGTGCTTCCAGCCACAGCCATTCATATACCAGCTATTCATTTTGTTCATTATTACTACAGCTGTGCTTCGAGGAAATCGTCACAAAATTGGTGGGTTCACCATAGGAGAGTAAAAACTACCTCCTAAACGGGATCCTGATCTGTGTGTTACCACATGTCATCTCCTAAATTCCTGACAGTGGAGGCCACTAACCTGAAACCACTCTGGACTCCCTGGCTCTGCTCGTGCTGGAAAGAGCTCTTTACCTGTCTTCCCCATGCTCCTCACAGGGGACACTGCCTATGGGAATAGCCAGGCCAATTACAGCAGTGGCTCTGTCAAACTGATTTATTGATTGCACTTAGGGGTTGCAGTACAGGGCATTTAATAATTTCCACAATATCATAACGCACTACCTGTGATTGTCACTTATTCCTTCTCAACAGAGAAATTTACACAATGTGCGAGCATGGCATGGCCCTGGGTACTAAAAAGGTGAGAAAACCACCAATGTGTATCTCAGAAATACTTAATTCCTACAGGAATAAACCAAACCCACAGCCAGAGGAGCAGTCCTATGGCATTTGAGATTGAATTCTGGCCTTTTCTGTCAGCAGCAGGCTGCTGGGCAGAGTTGTACACTGCTCATGGGAGTGCATCCACAAGAATTCCTAAGGAGCAGTCAAAGAACTGGTGTTGTGACAGGTTGCAATCAGTTGCCTGCTCTGTTTGGGATCAAGTTTCTGGAGAGCTCTGGGAGATATTTTTTTTGAATTCTCAGGAGTGTGACAATTCTGTGCTTTGTCTTGGACTGATCCCCTGCTAAATGGTGTGACACTTCTGTGGGCCGAGGCAAAGGGAAGAACAGATGCCAGCTTCCCTCTGGTGGCAGCTGATTCTATCGTGTGTCTGAAGAGCTCCACCACCAGAAGTCTCCCTCTCAAAACCCAGGGTCTGTGAAGGTCCCTGTTTGTCAGCCAAATTACATGTGAGAAAGGGTCTTTGCTCAGTCACATGAACATCAGGGACAAAATATTCATTTGGAAAGGGTGCCTGCAGTATGAATGAGTGCATGTAGGAGGAGGTTTGGAGCACAGACTTGAATGCACAGTGTGTAATTCGTGGGATGTTGGTTGCTATGGAGTCCAACTGAAGTGGAAAGTGACGGCAAAAATACCTCACAATACTTTTGTGCACAAGAACCATAGAAACATAACAAGGGAAAATTTTTATATCTTCAGGAAGTCACTGAGAGGCAATTTTTGCATGACTAAAAAAAAAAAATAAGGAATTGATGGATTTTTTTTTCTCAGGCTTGTACATTTCCTCTTCACTGGCTGTGGCAGAGGCATCCAGCTCATTCTAGGCAGGAATTCAAAGCTAGCCAGATATCTGTGTGTGAATGGCTTTCATTCAGTTATAAACTAAGCCATGCATTTATAACATTAGAAATGTGAAATACAGTTCAGGTCTCAGCTTAGTCTATGCTATTCTTTGTATCCAATGCATTGCTGGACTAAGCACTTCAGAAGAAAAAACCAATACACCTATCTCTCCAGTCTGTTGTCCTGGATGTAGAGTTACTTGTGAATTTTATTTATAGAATGGCACAGATGCTGTGGAGAAAAACTTGCTATCTTTTGTCTGTTACAAAACAGGGGAGATGCTTGTTTGAAGCTGACATACTGGAACAACCAAAGATAGCTGCACTGGATGAGACAGAAGAATTAATTTGGAGCTCTGACATTAACTTAATGCAACCCATGTTTTACTCAGTAGGAGTTTCTTGTGAATGTATCCTGTTTTGACAGAGAAATAAAAAAAAATATGTCATTTAGCTTGGGCATGACAAAGAAGGGTTTGGTACCCTACAAAATAATAAAAAAATACCCTTATATCATTGTCTAATGGTTTTTCCAGTTTGCATGTTAGTGAATTATTCATATTTCTTGCAGTTAACAAGTTTATATGGCTTTGAACTGTTCTATGAAGGAAGTTACTGACAGCAGGCCAAAATATTCTTTGCAAGTATCTGCTGCTAATGCAACCCATTTCCTCTGTGAATTGCAGGCAAGCCTTGCTAACTTCTGCACAAATATGTGCTTTTCAGACCTCAGACAGGGGAGACAAGCCCTTTTCAGTACATGACTCAGCTGTGAGCTCCTCTGTTTGACTGTTCATCTTCTCTAGTGCAGGATTAGTCAAGTCAGTCACCGTGTTCATTTGTGATTCTTCATTTTGAACTTCTTCTTCCTGATTATTCTTTAGCCAACGGCTGCCCTGCATTGTGCATGGTTCATACAAGAGACCTTTCCTCACCAAAAGTGAGGAAGAAGCTGTGACATTCAGGTCTTGCAGCAGCTGGAGTGATTGCCATTTCCCTCAGATGTCAGAGAGGCAGGGTAGTTACTCAGGATCATGAGTTTGAATCAAGACATGAATCCTCAAGGACTGTGTGTTAATAATTTCTTGTACTGATTTCAGTAGGGGTGAGGTTTAATTTTCTAAAATAAATATGCACATTAAAAAACCACAGATGTTTTCCAAGAATACAACAATAGAAGTTGGGAGCTTCCTTATCAATACTTCATGAGCAGAAAGGAGAATTTAATCTGATTAAATAAATGACTTTGTACGATTTATTAACACCTTTTCAAAGCCCACTGTTGACTGGATTCCAGGGGCTTTGTTTTATTCATATTTTATGAATAACATACCTCAGCTATGTTTGAGAACAACTAAAAATGTGCCTTCCTGGGTTCTTCTTGTCCCCTGCATGGATCTGCTGTGTTGCTCATGTCTCCCTTTCTGAGCTTTTCATAGAACCTTGGATTCATTTAGGCTGTGAAAACCCTTTAAGATCACCAAGTCCAACTGTTAAGCCAGCTTTCCCAAGTCCACCACTAAACCATGCCCCTTGGTGCCACATCTACACATCTTCACAGGTCTCCAGGGCAAACCCTTTCAGTGAAAAAGCTTTTCCTAATATCCAATTCAAACCTCTTCCAGAACAAATTAAGGCCATTTCCTCTTGTCCTGTCACTTGTTACCTGAGAGAAGAACTGACCCTCACCTTGACACCTCTTTTCAGACAATTGTAGGGAGTTGTAAGATCTCCCATGAGCCTTCTTTTCTCCAGGCTAAACACCTTCAGCTCCCTCAGCCACTCCTCACAAGGCTTGTGGTCCAGACACTTCACCAGCTCCTTTACCTTTCTATAGCCCTGCTCCACACCTCAGTGTCCTTCTTGTAGTGAGGGGCCCAAAACCGGATTTCAGATGCAACCAGCTTCTTCAACTTGAATTAGCTCAAATAATTTGGGGTAACATGAAGATGTGTTTCTGATCCTCCTTTCTTCTTCCTGTTCTGTGTTTTACTCCCAGTGGGAATCCTCCTTGCAGGGCAGTGTCAGCTCTCCCCACTTAGAAGCAAAATATATGTTTTTGCTCCCTAGGTGATTTTTTGTGTATGGAGGGAACAAAGCAAGCTGTGGTCTCTTACTTGATTTGAATCTATGCCTTGTTTGCAGCTTGCCAAATGTTATAGAGCTTTGGCCACCTTTTTAGTATTAGAGGAGAGAGGCTCTCACTGCATATTAACTTAGGGATGTTAAGCTGAATTATCTGCAACCTCCAAGATAGTGGCACTGGTCCAAGCTTTTTTAGTCTGCTGTCGTGTGGGACAGTCAGGATTTGTAGTGACAGTTTGTTTTTGCTTACTACCAGACAATCTTACTGGCTTCAGCTGCCAGTACTTCTGTACATTTGTACTTTTAACTATCTGAATAATCCAATTAATTTCACTAGCGTGCCTAAAACAGAGCCTGTGCTTGGCTATTCAGAAAGAGTAATGTCAAAAGCCTTTATTGATGCTGTCTTCTCCAAAATGTATCACTTTCTTTCAGTATGTCTTAGTTGACCCCTTATTTTCCATCAGCCCCTCAGCTTTGTTATCCACAGATCTCTTCAAAATGACTGCTGGCAGATACATGCAAATAGATCATTTAATTTCCTTGCAATGTCTTTATCCCCCTTAATTGTTCCCATTGCACCCTGGTACTCCACTGAGCCTTCTGGTTCTCTCACAGCCTGCTTACCCCTCCTATAATTAAGTAATTTCTTATTATTTATTTTCATGTTATGCCTTTGGCTAATCTCACCACCAAATCCCTCAGCTAAACCATCTTCATTTTTTTTTTTGTTACATTATTGTTCCTTACCACTAGCTTATGTTGGGCTAACTTCCTCTTTTCCAAAGGGTATTTGAAGACCCTCTTTTGTGGTACCTTTCCATTCAGCCAAGGCAGACAGGCACACTCTCTCCCTCCTCCTTCTTCTCTTTCTGAGGCTGTGCAAATCTTTTGTAACTCATTAGTGGCTCACTTCAGTAGGCTCCATGCTGAATCCTTACAGGACCTTACACATTCCCCTTTGTGTAATTGTAATTTATTTCACTTTTTTTTTTTTTTCTGTGTGAGAGGGTTAATCTGGTGAGGTGGAGGGTTGGAGGAGGGGAAGGGAACATTAAGCAAAGGAACAAAAGAGATGGACTATAAAAAGTGGTTCTGTGTTCATGCATAGAAAATTATTTGGATGCAAATCAGTCACAGAGCTGAATGATTTGTCTCAAAGCCCCAAGACTAGAGAGCAGAGGGCTTCAGCCTCAAGTGGCACTCTGTCTGATTTCTATCCAGGCTCTGCATCCACAGAACAGTGTGTCTGCAAACAACCCACTTGGAGGACCTGTGTGCCGCTTTCAGGTCTCCCTGTACTCATCAGAAAAATGTCTTTGTGTTCACTCAGGGTTATCTCTTCCACCACCTCTTCAAATTGCAAATACATAGAGAGGGGAGGGATGTAGGCAGGGATAGCCAGATTAGTTTGAAACTAAGAAAATTGAGTGCCATATCTCCCAGATAAATAATTTCTACTGAAAGTACAGGGAAGTACAGGACAGCAATTACTTGACAAATTGGCAATATATGTAGACACTCCAACAAAGACTGGAATTCCTCAGCACAGAGTCTGCGGGGAAGATTTTGCACTGAAATATTTCCACTGTTGTTTAGAGTTTGAGTGAATTACAGAATATGGCTTGTATCCACAATTTACAGACAGTCCCACTGGAATCATTACACAGACTTTAAAATCATCAGTGCTAGCAGGATCATGAATATAAGTTTGAATGTCTTAAGAAAACTTCTTCCCACAAATGAAGAATGAAACCTGTATTTGCCACAATGTGGCCATGTTTTCACATCTTTGTTAATAAAAACCGTTCAGTTCATTCTAAGTTTTGCAGCTGTGGGATTGAGGTCATGGTTATTCCATCTTCCCCAATGTAGCCAGTCAATGATATAATTTTGATTTGATGCCACAAGAGTGCAAAGGAGGCTGGCATGTATGTGAGGACACTTTTGGAGCCACTGCACATGTCTGGGAGCTTCCACGGGGCAGTTCTTGTGGAAGGCTGGCCACCCCAAAGGAGGATGCTGGGGTAGTGTAAGATATATTAAGTAGATATGGTCTAGGGGTGTGTCCTGATGTAGGGCAAATTTGGGGGGAAACTTCCAAAGGGGTCCCTTTAGAAAGCAGATTCAAGAGGCTATGGACAATGGAGAGAGAGAGGGGAAGACTGATTTGTGATCAGGATTTGGATTTTTAATGTGAGCTACATAACTTAAATACTATTCTAGGAAGGCTGGTAGTTTCTTACTGCAGTGATTAGGCTGAACATCACACAGAAAAACTTGTATATTTTACAACACCTCTTGCTTGCAGAAGTTGATTCAATCTTCTTTTCCTGTTCAGTCTTGATCCAATCTTCTTGTAATCTTCAAAGCTCTGTTTGTTCTTGCCAAGGCATCTTGGTTATCAAACTGACTGTGCTAATTAAATCCACAGTACCCTGTAGTGTGTACCCCAATATCCCCTACAAGCAGCCCCTCCCACATCTGGTTCGGGGAAACATTTCCTTGGAGAAAAGTGGAAAAATCCTTTTTATTTAACAAGCAAAGTGTTAACAAGCATAAAAAATGAATAATATTAAACAATGGAACCTCTTGCTCTTCTGAAGAGATGGCAAATCCAGAAAGTCCTTGCTGTGGGGTGTAGCTTGGCTCACTCAGTCTCTCATCAGTCCCTCTGGTGCTGGAAAATGCTGCATCCCAGCCCGGTGGGACACAGGTGTGAGCTCCTGGTGTTTTTCTGGGTTTTCAGTCCAGAGCAGGCTGATCAATTCCAAGAAAAAGAAAAGCCACAGTCTGGGGAACTTCTCTGCCTCAGCTAGCTAAAATACTAACTAAAAGCAAAGAAGAGCTCTCTCTCTCTCTCTGTTCCTGCTGCAGAAAACACAGTCCATGAGAGAGAATGCAGGGGAGCAAGTGCAGTTTCTGAAAACAAACTGAGTGCTTCTTTCCTCCTCTTTGCTCCTGGAACCAGTCTTGAAAGTGCAGAGCTTAATAACAAAAAGAGAACAGCATAAACACAACAGACAACTGGAGATACAAGCATCAAAAAATCACCCTAGAACAGGTTTTTTCACCATTGAAAGTGTGGTCATCTGAAGCTGCTGCTTGAAAGTCATCACCCATTTCAGCTAAGCAGTAGGTAGCACATCACAGCTTTTCAAAATAAATTTAAACTAAAAGTACATGCCAATTGCCTATCCAATCAGTATGCCTTCACCTGAGTTTGCTAAGGAAATACTCCTTCATTTTAGCTTATTAGCAGAGCTTCCCCATAGGATTTGAAAAGGTCAGGGTTGTCCTTTAACTGTAAATGAGAGACAGGTGACTTGGTAGGGCTGGAAGAACAATGTTAGGTACCTATAAACTCAATTTATTGCCCCAGCAATTATACTTCAGAGAAGCTTCTAACTTTTGCAGGCAGGCAGAGTGCAGAAGCAGTTTTTTCAAGGGATCAGGTCTTTAGAGAAAGAACATACATTTGCACTCAAAACCTGCTGAGAGAAAAGAGAAAGAATCAGAGAATGCTTCATCCTTTACTTTTAATAGAAATTTACCATGTGTTGATGCCATTTAGGGGTAGAGGTCCATGGTAGAGAAATTTGTTTTGACTGCACATACATTTTTTCTCTCAGGCAGAATTTGAAACAGTGCCCTTGAAGGTTTGGGAGGATTTGTTTTAAATTAATGAAAACAGCAGAAAAGAACTAAATTAAAATCTCCATGGGAGAACATGGTATGAACTTGCCCTGTAGAAGACCTCAGGCCTCATGAAAACTTGGGAATTATGCTGAGGTAAAGCAGATTGCACTATCAGCATATTACAATTTCATTTTACACAAGGTTAAGCTGCACTTTGTGAAGATTTCCTTGCTAGTTGCACTCTAATAGAATATATTGTTTGTAAAGCATCTTAATGAGAAGGACAGATGAGGAGAGCACCTAATACAGCTTACTTGGGTAAAAACATGGATTAGTCATTAAAGTGTCAAAGACTCCCTTTTGTGAAATGGAAGTAGTGAGAAAATGGAAGCAGTGAGTGGCCCAGGCTTCCCAGTGCAGATTTTCACATTAAAGAAAACATTTCAGCATTTTCTCCTCTTTTACTTGTTATATGCTTCAGGCCCTCCAAGCTTTTTAGTTATTCTCCCAGAGCTGAGGGAAGCCTCGTGGCCAGCCTATTGTAGCTGATAATTAATAAAGAGTTCTCATTTAGAGTGAATGTGCCTATTTTTCATGTTGCGTTTGGTTTGCAAAAATAAGGCAACTCTCAAAGTTTATTGTGCAAATAATATTGGATCATTCCCTACACTCAAGCAGGAAGGCACAGAACCTAGTTGTAATGATATCTTTTATATTAATATTGATCTGATTTTTTTTCCTTTTCTGAAAATAAGAGAAAAAAAACCACAAACCTGCTAAGAAGAAGGGAAACAGACTGGTAAAGTGTATCCAAACAAGTAAGGATTGAAATTTGTAGCTTGAATTTGTTTCATTTCATCATAGACAAATAGTTTCCCAACGTAGCTTAGCTAAAATCTATTGTAAGGACTGCTGGCAAAATTGAGGAGATCTCATTCAGAGTTTATTTTATCCATCAGTGAGCAGGATTTATCACACCAAGCGGTTTTGGAGCAGGAGCTCCTTAAAGACACCTCCGAAACAACTTTTTCAGGATAATTCTACCAGAACAAATCCCTGTCCCTCACTCATGTCCCACCCACAGCAAAACTGAGTATCTTGAGGTTTGAAGATAGCTGCAACCATTGATTTTTTTCTTCTTCTTTTGCTTTAGGAACTCCTTCATAGATATCCTTCGGGCTATTCTGCTTTCCTTGGAAGTGCTCATTGAAGATCAGGAGCTTCAGATAAATGGCTTCATTCTAATTATAGACTGGAGCAACTTCTCCTTCAAGCAAGCCTCCAAGCTTACACCATCTATCCTCAAACTGGCTATTGAAGGGTTACAGGTAGGTGGAGGATAACACATGTACCTGCAACTTTTATTGCTGCAGACAGTGATTTTTGCTTCATCAGGCACTGGGCAAAGCGAAGGGAGGAGAAAATCCAGAATGCTTTAATGTTTCATCCACTTGCAGCATAGATCGGTTTTCAGACATCTCATTTTGCCTGTCTTTCGCTTTCATTTCAGCTGCAAATCAATGTAGCCAGTACGTGTGTTACTTACCACAGCATTAAGGGGGAGGGTCAGAGATTTGAGGTTTAATCCATCAGAGAATTTGGGGGGATTAGAATCCAGCAGTGTCTGCCTTCTGGAGTGTGCAGTCCACATGCAAGCACATGAGTATGCAGACCTTCTATGACAGGAGACAGGGAGAGCAGATCCCTCAGCAGATGGAAGCGTGCTGCTGTGTTCATGGGAATGTATTTGAGCTGGACGGAAATGAGGGAGAGGGAGGACAGGCTCCTGTTGTGCCCTCGTTCTAACTGCCTGCATTTGTCACACAGGATCCTGTTACTTCATGGTTCAGATTGTTTAGGGGCTGCACGCCCACTTGGTGCAGCCAAGGAGCAAGATAAAACCATGTGCTGTTCTGGGGATAGGTAGAAAGTGAGGACAAGGCAGCTGGGGCCTGATGGGATGGAGCAACCTGAGGATGGGGACAAACTGTGGTGCTCAGAGAGGGCTTCAACCCTGTCCTCTGGTGTCAGACCTGAGATGGACTTTTAAATCTGAAGTACTTTTACATAACCTTATTATTTGAGGGCATTTGATAGAATCCAAGGACTATCTAGGTTGGAAGGAGTGCTGGAGGTCTGTTTGTCTGCCTCCCTGGTCAAAGCAGTGATGACTTCAATCTTATACCATCTTGCTTAAGGACCACATGTTTTCATGCATCTATATATTTAAAAGGAGACATAAGTAATGTTTTTTTCTTGCTTAGTGCTTACCAGATAGCCTGTTGTCATAAACACCTCAAGAAAAATTCTCTCTGGTGTGTGCATTTTATTTTAGCTTACATACCAGAAGGAACAATTCCTTCAACTAATTTTTTGACTAGCAAATTATCTACAAGTAGATCATGATTATGTCTACTTTGTTTTATTATTCAAAAAATGAGGTAGAAAAATCTGCCAGCAGTTTTAAGCCTGTGTTCCTCTTTGTGAGGAATTTTCATCTATTCTAACAAATTAGAAAGTCAAGCTGTGCAATTAGTTCTTAGGACAATACCTTATCTTCTCCTGCTGATACTATCACTTCATACAGAATAACATTCTGTGGTTCAAAAAACCTTCTAGTCAACAGGAAGATAAAGCCGAATGACATTCATAAGTAAATCAGATTCTAGCAAAGTGTCCTTGTGCCTGTCCAAATTTTGCTTTTCCATCTATTCAATAAGAGGCCAGTCCAGCCTTCATCCCATCTGATTTCTGGCCATGACACTGCCAGGTTGTCTGCCTCCAGTTTATTTGCATTTATTGTCAACAATACTGGAAAAACTGAAGCCTGGGAGTACCAAAGTTGATCTTATAATTCTGTCATTAGCCTGAGATCCTGTGCTGCATTTAAGGGGGCTGCCTTTCTTGAGTATGTGTGTGCATTTTGTTTCTTATTTAAAATCAGGATACTGTCGTTTTCTCCAGGATTAGTAAAAATATGACTCTCTCTGAAAGTACTAACTGGGATAACATGCCCTAAACTTAGCTAACCACTGGTTTCATGAGTAGTAGGAGTAGTAGGAGTCATGAATTCCTTTTTACCAGTTTTAGAAGCAAGCAATTCATGCTTATAAAGCACATATTAAGCATACAATGGTGGTGAGGGCTTTTTAGTTTGGGATTTTTTTTGGTTCTCACCAATGCTGTTGAAGTTCCATCATTGAGACTTTGTTCTATTATTATTTTAAAAGAACTAGTGCCATCAGAATGTAGAATTTATGTGAAATGTAGTTGAAATACAGAGGAGACCTACATACTTTAGAAAAAGAGTCAGTGCATTGGAGGTCACTGAAAGTATAGAAGTCAGGTCCTGCTCCCATGAGATGATGACGTCCAGAAAAAAAAGGCAGATTGTTTCAGTTCCTTGTTTTTTCTCATAGCTAAGGCACTGTGCATGTATAAATCCTCTGACAGGCAGATTACATGGCTATCTCTGTCCTCCTTTCTATGTAGAGATTTTGGGTTATATTAAGTCCTGTGTAAGTCTAATTAAGTGGATGGAAGGAAAATAATTCTCTCTTACAATTTCTCCTGGAGCTGAACCCAAATGTTGCTATTTGTGCCAGGAACTTTAACCTCTCCCTATATAATGGCAATTTTAATGCCATAGCAAAACAATTTTCCTATCTTTTTTTAACTCTCATTCAGTGTCTCAGACCATCACATTCTGGCATATAGAATTACTTTTAAAAACCCCAATAAATAGTACTTAATAATTTCTGCATTTGGGTTTTTTCTTACTTTCAAATTTCTTTCCGACAATTAAGCTTTCGGCACTTCAATATTTTTGCAGTTGCCTTCAATTTATTTTTCCTCAAATCACTGCTACAATACATTACCACTAAAGTGCAGACAACAAGCATTACACAGGTACATATATTAATTCATCTTGAGCTGTAAAACAAACACTAGTCAAATCTAGTGGAATTGGCTGCAGAAATTAATATATTGCTATTATATAGGCTGCTCAGTTTCAAACACTGTAAAATGTGTAAATAGTTAGAAAGATTAAGTAAGAGTTACATCACCATATTGCTGAATGCACATCTTGCTCAATAGCACTCCTTGTTCTCTATGGATTTCTCTATATATTGCATCACACAAGATGGTTCATTGTATCTCAGTTATGTTATTTAATGACCTAAAAACAGCCTTATGCCTCCACTTCAAACAACAGTAGTTCAGATGCTAAGTAAGTATTTGTAGAGTATGGCAATTCTCATCATGTCACAGCAGTGTGGGGACAAATGTCTTTGTAGTGCCTAAGCCATCTCTGATTAACAAGCTCTGCTGTTTCAGCACAAGACAGTTGTCACTGTATGCTTTGAGCTCATGCTGTACTCCTTCCCATACCTCACAGATCTCTTGAATTCTAACACATTAAACACAAGATTTGCACGTGGTTGGAAAGGTGGGGAAAGGGGTGTGTCTAAAATAAATCTATTTTGCCAATAACTTTCTGAGTTTTCACTTCTAATCTTCATTCTTTTAATGTGAACAGCTTTTCCCCTTCACGGCACAAAACTTCACAGTTTTTTCTCTGTTTTCTTCATCTGTGAAGTTGCAGTTCTTTGTGTGTCATGCTACCACCTTATGGTGGTAGACAAAATTTAATTGTGGCTTAAGTTTACCAGAGACTGAGCTTTTGGCACTTTGCACAATAGAGTAGAAGCATCAGAGTCCAACAGCAAAGGTCAGAAAGCCATGTTACAATAGTGATGCAGGTGAAGCATGTAAGAAGTGGCCACTTCTCAATATGCAGGGTGTTTGCTGCTGACCACTGCATTCAAAGACCTCTAAGAATCCTGAAAACCAAGGCTGAAGTGTTACAGTGAACACAGCCTTCATGTCCAGAGAAGCCCAGACACGTTTTTGTTTAAGGCTGGTTGGTTTCTTCTCTAAGGATGTAGTTGGTTGCCCTCCAGATAGGACTTTTGATTTTATGGTATACCAATGAGTATAAAGGAACACTCTTTGTTCCTGCCTTATCCAACACCAGAGCTATGTACTACAGTTTGTGTATGTGCATGCACAAAACAGTTTAGAAATTCCCCCAGTTAGTACTCTGAATTGAAATGTAATAACTTCTCAATAGCATCCAGAAATCTTCCAAAACCTTCAAAACAGCAAGTCTGGCCTTGCCCGCAATTTCTTTGGTGAAAGCCAAGACAGAAGGACATGGTCTACCAAGACCCAGCTGAGTGGTTTATGACACAAATCATCAAACTGGATTCAAAACCGTCCTGAAGATCAGGTTTGCACCCCAGAGTACCTAGTACTGCCTTACCTAACAGGTAACTTGCCCCAAGGCTGTCTCAAGGTACTGAAACAAGAAATAGGGTGAATGGTTATTTCCCAGCTGTATTCTTTCTTTCTCTGATAGTTGCGTCACACCCAGGTGTACTCAAATGTGGTTACAGTGACAGTTAGGAAATAAACCATATTCCTACTTTGTGACAATGATGAATCACTGCAGGGGTGATCTTTAGGGTTCAACAGGGCTTTGATTCAAATTTCACAATCATTGCATTGAACAAGAGCAGCAGTAACAAGAGGGAACAACCGAGATCTGCAAACAGGAATTTGTCTCCAGATTTTCATTGGTAATAACTTGACAGAAGATTTGACCAACAAAGGACATTAAGAGATCCATTAAATGTCATTAGTTCTTTTAAGTTATCATCAGTTTATCATAATCCAGGAAAAAATTGAAGCTAGTATTTCTGTGAGAAGAGGAAAATGAAAGGAAATCAATGATGCTTAACTTAAGAACACTTTGAGCAGATACTGGTGCAGATAAAAACTTTTGGGAAAAACTCCTCAAATAACAGAAAATTGTATAAGATTCTATTAGAAAATTGTCAAAGGTACATTTGCTAATGCTACAGAATAGGATTAATGTTTAGATGAAATCAGAAAATCAAGATAACATGTTTGTTTAGATATTATTGGATATTATCCCCCTTCAAAATCTAGAATGAGATGCCAGATTATGAAAAATTCAGCCTGTTTAGAATTATGTGAAGCTTTTTGATCTTTAACATGAGCAATAGATTTTAAAAGTCTTTTAAAAAATTTCCCCCTACTGTAATTTTGTAGAATCAAGAAATGTAATGTCAGTTAAATTATAGCAGCAAATTATTTCTCTTGACACTATCATAGACAATCAAATATGTTTCATGTTGGGCTTCAGAAGGAAGAGCTAGAATATAAAAAAATTCTAAAAAAGTGAAGAAGAATGTAGTTTTTGAGGGGAAAAAATGCAGTTCAATATTATGCCAAAGGTGTAATATTTTTGTATGCTTGTTTTTCAGAATTTTACTGAAAAAATAAGAACCTCAAAATGCTGCCTCAAAAGTTCCCAAATCTGTTTAACCTTGCTGCCTTTCCCCTCAGTATTAGAATGTGATTCATGTTAGAGACCTGTGTTGGACAGCTGAAGAGGAAGCCACAGCTAATGATGAGCATTTGGTATCCATTGAAAGAAAGTCAGCTTGAATCGTTCCAGAAATGCTCATGCTATCTGTCTCCAGCAGCTGTTGGGATATGTAGAGTGAGTACTCTCTGAGCTGCCAGTGAGGGAGCCTTTGAAATTAAAGGAGATGAGAAGAGGGATTGACTAATTTTATATTTTAAAAAAAGAGGTAGATAAACAGACTTTGCTCTCTGGAAGAGAAGGCCTATGCTCATTGTGTGTCTATCATCTCTAGGGAGTTGACTGGAACAAGGAAAA
Source organism: Pycnonotus jocosus (assembly GCA_013400435.1). Classification (NCBI taxonomy): domain Eukaryota; kingdom Metazoa; phylum Chordata; class Aves; order Passeriformes; family Pycnonotidae; genus Pycnonotus; species Pycnonotus jocosus. The sequence goes on from VWYP01011412.1 coordinate 262,907, forward strand.
AGCAAAGGATAGCAGGCTGTAGACTCACATTTTTCACTTGAAAACAGGAATTAGCTGCTTAGTAGAATTGATCAGCTCTGCCATGTTTACCAGTTGGATGCTTTGAGGCTTTTGGCTGTAAGTAAAGGACAAGCTGCATATGTTAAATGGAAAGTCTTTTTAAATGTCAGTTATTGCATTTTAATAAAGATCTCACCAAGTTGCTGATAAGCATTAGAAAGGAAGAAAATACTCTTTCAGTTCCAGCAAGGAAATGTGGAAGTTTCTTGCAATAAGTCTGCCTTGAACAGAAAGTAGCTGTTTCTTACTCATAGATAGCAAAAAAATAGCCTAGAGCTAACACCAGTCATGCTCAAACCTTCCCACCAACATATGAATTAATAGATCACGTTATATATTTAATGTTTCTTCCTCTCATAAAATATGGACCTGATCTAATGTTATTGCATTAATTTACATTATCCCTGGCCTTCATAATTTCATAAAATTTCAGGAATAATACATCTGTAATATATTTAACTTCTTTTACAACTCCAAAAGCTTTCTCCTTTTTAGCATGGGAAATGAGTGAATGCTTCCTGAAGAGTCTTTACTACAGGTAATTTCTTGCTGTGACAAATACACACAGTGATTATGCAAAACTATAAATGGGATTGCATGCACAAGACTAGATCAGAAAGACACAGGAACAGTGGCAGTTCAGTGAGAGCTATGTGACAGCAGAGCTGGAATGGGTGCTATTTTGTTTGAGATGTGGGGTACGTGCGGATAGGGAGATGAGGGAGTCAGAGCAGGAGTCATCATCACTCTGATATGACTGTGCACAGTGGTATAGAATGTCCCCTGAGCATGGGTAGATATGGACTTGGCTCTCTCTAGGAAAAGCCTCATGCTGGAGGCTTCACTATCAGCTGCAGAACTGAAATTCCTATCTCCTGGGAAGACAGCTGTGGCAGTATAAGATCAGCTGTTCCCTTACACCTCTGACTCACAGCCCTGCCTTTAGCACATGCCTTCAAGGATGTGCTGCATCAGTGGAACTGGTTGTGGGTCCCTGGCTGCTGCTGGGGAAGAGCCAGCAGCTCAGCTCACACAGATGCTGGAGAGGTCTCTTGGCAGGACTCTCTGTTTATTCTGCTTCTCTAAGCAAGGTAATTTCACACACAACAATTTTCTTTAAAGCCACATCTATTATTATCTCCTCCTCAACAAAGGAACTTATAGACTCCTCAAACCTTGTATGGCCATACAGATTTGTACAGCAAATGTGTGTATGATCAATGTGGTCAAAAGAGGCTACAATGCTTTCAGTAAGTTTGAGGTGAAGTCCCAGCTGATGCAAATGGAACTTTTACCATTGTCTTGATGGAGGCTGTAATTTCACCCATATTAAACCATGGCAGAAAGTGATTTTCCACTTCAGGAGAGTTTTCTAGGCTTGCAGAAAATTTCCCTCAGTGTCTGAGCACTTTTTGAAAATTTTGTACATCAAGAAGAATATTTACCTAGTGATCTTGAAGAACTCCATTTTGTTCTCAAACACTTTTACTTCTCTTCTTAACTGTGTGGAACCTTACAATCAAACAAGCATTCCTGAATAGCAGGGGTTTATTGATGCAAAAAAGTAGACCTCAAACATCACAGTCTTCTAAGGAATGTTGAAAACACTGAGAGAAATATTCAGCCCACTTCCTTCTCCCCTCATCTCTACCCCTTGCCCCCACTAAGCTTTGGTTTCAGCAAATGGGAATTTTCTGAGGAAAAAAAGGATTTCAGTGGAAATCCATCCAGTAGTTCTACAGTTAGCTGTAATTCAAAACTTTCTATTATTATTTCAGGATGTGTTTTTCATCCCTTTCTGGTAGACACATATTAAACTATTAGACCATTTGAATGTACATTCTGATTTTCACTCTCAGCACACTCTCACTGTTACAAACTGTTTGCAGTGGAATCAGTTTAAAGCAAGGCCAGAGGGTAATGAAAATAATTTCCATTTCAGAGAAGGCTTTCTGACCAACTCCAATCTGCACGCAATAAAAATGCAGCTAAGAAAAAACATAGCTAACACAAGTACAATTACAATGCAAATATTCTTCAAATAGTAGATACATTTAGGAGGTCATTAGACTGACGTTTTTTCAGAAGAAAGGCAGAAGTATGAACATATATGTGATGAGCAAAGTACTTGATCCGTGTATAAAAATTACAGAGGAAAACAGCAGAAATTTCAATAAACTGAAAATAGAATACAAGCTTGCCTAGGCTTGTAAAGTAAGATAAATTTTATTCCTCTATTTTCCAAGAGAATTTAGAAGCAGCTTTGTGTTAGTAAGTGTGCTCAATAGCATGTGTGCCCAGGGTCTGGAAGAAATGGTTTCCTGTGGTTTGGTGGGAATGTTTATGTAAATGGACACCTGCAGTAGCTACAAAGGGTCCTAGTCCAACTTCTGTGTGAAGTTTCTTGAAGAGTCCCATTAACAATCCTAACTTTATTTGGCTTCACTTAGAAATACAGAGGACCTGAATTGAATTCTGAGAAAACAACATCTCCTCAGTACAGCACTGACAGCATCGAACTCTTTGTGATGGTCCTTGCCTTTATCACATAATTTATCAATCTCCTTGCTAAGTGTGAAGAAAGCTGCAAGGAGACATTCCTAAAGAGATAAGGCTTCCTGAATCTGTAGTGGAACTGAAATTAATTAATTGGTACAGATAAAGCTTCTGGCTTAATTAATCACTGTGACTGGGCTTCCTGCTAATACTGGAGACAATATCTACCAATCATTCTCTCTCAAAAAAAGATTAACTTTTTCATTCAAAACCAACCAGGCAAAGTTCAGTTTCTGTCACTGGCCTCTGTCTTTGCTTAAGCTGAGTCAATGATCACTGCACCATGGGGACTGTAGTGATTTGCTACTGTGTGTGAAAGAGCTTCTGGGACAACTTTTCACACACAAATAAACAAATAAATACTTTGGCCAGAAGAGTTGTATCTTATCAAAAATGAGATCAACTTGGTTTCCCTGCAAGATCCTAGCTTATGTTTATGGTGTATCACCCCAGATATTCCTATCTGACATGGATATGGGTGTTCAAAGGATTTTCTCACCATCTTATAATGGTTGCTGCTCATGGAAGAAGGACTGTGAATACAAGAGCAGTTCAGCCACAGCCACCAAATCAGCTAGCCACTATCTACTTTTTCCACTTTCCAACCTCCCAACTATTTCTCTACCTTTGATACTGCTTTCTCCTCTAAATATTAAAAGAAAAATAAAGCTGTGAGGTAAATCAGGTGTGCAAGGCGTGTATTCTATGGTGCTGAGCCCTTGTAGCTAACTGTGTTAGGTATTCAAACACACAAAATATAATTAACTATTCAAGAATTTCCCCCCTCCAATTTGTTATACATGCCTGAATGAATGTTAATGGGGTCACATAGCTCTTTGAACTGCTGCTGACAGAACAATAAAGAGTTCCTGTGGTTTTCAAGAAACAGCACAGTATAATTTTGCTTGCTTTGCAAGGGCATTTCTTAATGATATCATTATACCCTCTAAACTCCTGGTCCACTCTCAGAAACTCACAACACTTCAAATGACAAGTTACCTTCTCTTCTCCCTGGGAGAATTGAATCTCAATTATAATTTATAATGTGTTACTTACTCAGTGAATATTCCTTTCCTGTGCCTCTGAGAGGTGCCAGCTATGGTATTTTAATGAAGCACCCCCATTTTATAGCCTCTCTACTCTAAAACTGGAACAACAGCATTTAAAGAGCTAGACCTCTTACCCAGTTTGGTGAATGAGGAAGGCAAATAAATTCCATTTGAACTGTCTTAAAAGACAATGAAAATAACTTAAATTTGTCTCTGTTCCAGAAGTAAGTTATGCCTGAACAGTATTGCCTGAGAGTGTATAAATAGCCTTACCAGTAAATTCCTGCCATCTGTGATAAAATTAATTCAAATGTTTGAAGTTTTTTACTTTGACTGCTTGCACTACTTTGAGCTTTATTATTTTGCAAAGATATTCTACGCAAATTAGCTCAGGAATGTTTGTTAAACTAACAAAATAAGTGAACGTTGCTATTAGCTTGAGTAAATTTATTTGGTATCTATCTCTAAGGATTGCCCAGCTTTGTGTGTGTATATAGGAAAACCAAAAAAAAAAAAAAAAGGAAAAACCAGCTCTTTGTACTGGTGCATGCCTTTCCTTTGAAGCTGATGCAGAAAGTACATCTGTAAGATGCCAGGCTTAGACAGAAAGAAAGAAAGATAGAAATGGGAAATAAGCTTGCATGCTTATAGGAGATTTTGCAAATTAGTTCTCTGATGATTTTTTTAAATTGGAAATTTTTAGGTAGTAGAAGTTCTGTAATAACACTAGAACATGATTTTCAGAAATTAGCTTTTAACAGCAGAGTGTTTCATTGGACACTCACATTGTTGAAAATAAATAAATGAATGAAAAACACTTCCAAACAGCTAGTTGTCAGGCTGCAGTTTCCCCTCAGAGCAGTATCCCAGATCTGGGTCTACCCAAATTGCCCTGGACTGGTCAGTAAATATCCGTGCCTCTGGCATAAACAGGGGCAAGCGATCAAGGATTTCAGTGCAGTGAATACTCAATTATGTCACCAGAATAACAAGCCTGATCGTGGTAACCACAGGCAAAAATCCTTGTCTCTTTTGTTTTCTGTGTTAGGGAGGTGGTGTCCAAGCCCAGAGAGCAGTTCCATGCCACCTCTCCCCAGACCCTGGAGGCTGTGTTTTCAAGGCAGGCCTCTTTGATCTGGGCTGGTTGGCACACCAAAAGAAGATGTGAAATAACTCTTGGCAGGAACATTTCCCTAACGACCTGTTGATTTCTGTGTAGATTACATCCTTTTGAGAAACCTGTCACCTCAGTAGGGACAGATTTGGAAGATGTGACACAGGTGAAGAATTTCAACCCTTCTGATTTCTTTGCTGTTCAGCTGTTGCTGCACGTGAAGCAGATCTTGCATCTTTTAAAAAATTCAAAATGCTGCTTGTACATGCTAAACGCAGCAACCAACCAACTTGAAAATTGTTTGTCTTTTTCTTTTTATCTACCTTTTTGTACTTTCAGTCATGAGCTGACTTTCCCCCTGCATTTCCCCAGTCATTAAAGCACAGCAGAGCACTTTAACAAGCTGGAGTATTGTTACGCTGCCATGATGGGAGATTTTGTGAAGCAGAACAGTTAATGACATGTCTCTCTCTCTCTTTTTTTTT
>VWYP01011412.1:268203-288572 GCA_013400435.1 Pycnonotus jocosus
TTTTTTGAGTTTTTGAGGTTTTTTCGTTGGTTAGTTGGGTGGGGTTTTTTTGTTCAGTGTCAGAATGATGTAAATGAGTTCCACAGCAACACATCAAACTTAAGCTTCCTGTTGGGAAGTAGTTTATTAAATAACTGACAATCTGTTTCTATCCAAAATGGTTAAAATGAGCAAACAAACAGCCACTATCTCTCCCTGATCTCCCGCAAAAGAGGGAAAAAACCACATCCTGGAATGAAATAAAAATGTCTGAGCCAATGCTATGTAAGCTAACAGGAAATCATTAGGTATATACTGCCCACCCTCTCTAAGCCACACATTTAATTTTGAAACAAATCTGTACTTGGGAGCATCAGTAATTATTTCCATTTATTTTCCGCTTCAGTGATATGTAAAGCTGCAGTTTTGATATAGCTTGCCAAGTGCCTCTGTTGATTTACATAAAAGGTTCACAGGAGGCAGAAATATTTGCCTGAGGGATAAAAATAAACATATTCAAGCAAACAAGATGCTAGTGAAAATGTAGTAAATTCTGAAATTCAGTGGAAAACTGACAGTATTTGTCCCTGTGCTTATCTAAGCATGACCATGGCAGAGTTTGGTGGATCAAAAGCATGGAGCATTCAGTCATCCCCACTGGTCTGTCTCCTGCTCGTGGAAGCACTGTCAATGCTTTTGCAGAGGACAGCGTGAAGGCCTGTGGGGTGGGGGCAGGAGCTGCTGAGCTGAAGGTCTATTTTCCTCTCCTGATGCTGGAGTGAGCACTGCTGGTGGGAAGGGCAGGGAGGGGAGAACCGCAGAGCCTTTCTGTCCATTCTCCTGAGCAATCTCACCCACCCACACCATATTCTGGGGCTGGGGATGACTCTGACCATGAGGTGAAAAGTGGACTGCAGCACTATTAGTCCTCGGACCGAAAATCGGGAACAGCAAAAAGACCCCTGAATTCCCCAGCTGTGCTCTGGCAGAAAACCCCACTGTCTTCCCCAATGCTTTTCAACTTTGCAGGAGTTCGGCACAAACCACAGGAATCAAAGCGGAGAGAGTTTCATCCAGACCCCTCCTGCTACTGCTGTGCTCTACCTGCCTCTCTTTGAGGAGTGCAGGGAAAGCTCACAGCAGGTGCTCTCCTCCAGGTGGGCAAGTGGCTGTCAGTCAAGGCAGCAGCTTCATAATACACTTACTGTCTCCCTCTCAAAACACCCAAAATCCCCACACTCCTCTCCTCTTTTATCTCCTTAGCCCATGGGGTTTTGTTTTTTTTAAACAGATATGGAAGAGTAAACAAAAAAATTAAAACCTTTACTTTGCATTTGCAGTCTAGGTTTTGAGTCTTTGAGGTGATTGCAGTTAATGTCTTCAAGATTTTGTTGGCTGCCACGAACAGTGGAACATTTTCTCCCCATTTGAACAAAAGCCAAGCTTTCATGCATATCACAGGAACTTAATGCTCAGTCTTTAAGAGAATCTTTAAAAATCACAAAGTGCTGATTCTGTGTCTCCACAGGATATATTTTGCATGCATCCTCCCTCCCCTGCAAGGCCCACATGTGAGCTGGCTGCTGCTGCTGGCCTCACAGAAAAATTGGATATGGTTGTGATGGCAGTGGAGTGGTGGTTGGGTTGGATGGAGGAGAAGAGGTGGATGGAGAGGCACAACCTCCCAGCCAAAAAACACAAAGCATCCATTGCCCTGAGCAAGGTTTTGTAATCAGCTCCATCACTTCCTTCACCACCAGATTCACATCAGTGTCTTTTCTAATTGGAAATGCTGTTTACTTTGAGCTAAAGTAGCTCATTACAAAATCCTCCTTTGGATGTAGTTAAAAATACTCTCTTTGGTGTACAAGATTTACAGAGACACTCAATGCTTACTTTTACAGTAACAATGAGGGGTATTTTTTTCTTTCAGAGTGGAAGGTTAGTATTTAGAAACCATTTTCTCCCTCTTACATCAGAGGAACCGGGCTTACCTTGAGCATGGAGTGCTGTGTTGCCATTTGCTCACACTAGCACTGAAGAATCAGACCAGAACAGCAAGCTTGATTTTACCGCCACTTGCACACCTTCTGAACTCCCATGAAATGGGAATAATTGAACAGGGAAGAGCCTCACATGATTATCGATTTTGCTGGAAAAACAGCTCATCTTGTCCATTAAAGATCAGGCACAATTTGATTTGGAGACCATAAATTCAGAAACTTTTTCTAGTGATATTAGAGAGCCCTTACTCTTCCTGTTGAAAGACCAGTTCTGACCAGAAAAGAGTGATGTGTGCTATTGGCCACTACAGCATCTTGTCTAGGAGTGCAGTAGATCCTCCACCACCTGAGCTGTGCTAGTGAAGGCTTTGGGGCTTACTTGAACTTGTGTGCTATCCCCAGCTGGATTTACTGGGCAGTTTGCAGCCACCACTTGCTGAAAATTCAGTGATCTTTGCTGAACAGTAGTCCAGACCAGGTTTCCTTCTTGCTTTATTCTAGCATTTAAAGCCCTGCATGGCTGGAAAACAAGATCTCCTACTTGCTCAGTTCCACTCTGTAGCTTTTCAAATGCACAATGTGCTTCTACTGCTGTAAGCTCTATTGTACCTGGATTTTTGTTCAAGTCTTTAACACTGGCGGCAATGTGAAGTTAGGAGGAAAATTAACAGGTACAACTAATGAGGAAGCACACGTGTTCCTGTACCAGAACAAGGAGTTTTCGAATAGGAAAAGGTCTAAATGAGGCACCTAGCAGGGTTTTATTATCTGTGAGGTCCTTGTAGCTCCTCACACAGCTATTTTATGACCAAAAAAAAAAAAGGATTAATAAGGTGTTGATCCATAACTGTATCTGCACAGTGTCTTAGTGTGCTATAAATGGAGGAGAACAAAATGTCTTTTTCAAAGGTGAAAACAGGTTTAATAAAGTGGTTAATCAAATAGCCTGCATCCTGATTGCAATGATAGATCTCAAAGGGAAGAAAAAAATAGTTAAGTGAGAACTCTGCATCCTCCATGAGAAGGGAAGAATGGATAAGCAAACATCACTAAGGTAGCACCCCTAGTGTAAGTGGAAAGGAAAAAAATGTTTTAATTTGAAAAGTAACTGTGCTATCAAGAACTGGCAGTGAGTTTTTGTACTCTGCCTTGTGTTCCACCCATTAGGACTTTAAAGCCCCCTGCAAAGCAAGAGAGATTTTTGCTGACACAGCAGTCTGACAGCAGGCAGCTGGGCTTCAGGGCACTCAGTCAATCGCATGGCAATTATTTACAAAGAAGAACAAGTAACCTCTAATTCGTTGGGTCTTAGTTGCCTTTCACCTCCCCCACCTTCTTCACAAATAAAGGACTAAAGAAAGGAAAATAAACCTAAAAATGCTCTCTTTGTTGTCAGAGGCAAGGGGTGGGAGAAGGAAAAAAAGTTACGTGTGCATTTTCTTCAGTTTTATTTTCCAAATCCTATAAGAAGGGAAGTTCCAGATCTAATTGCACAGTAAAAATAAGGAAATACAGGGTCTAAATGCATCTGCTTTTCCTAAAATAGATCTTACCTTTTGTTCTTTGCATCCTTTTAAAGTACATTTCTGGGAGCTGCAGCCTGTATTTAGGTTTTAGAAATCCCTGTGGGATGCAGGAGCTGGGTCATTCCCTCTGGGGGAACAGTGAGGGAGGAGGTGCTGTAGTGTAGGAAGGTGGGCTCAAGGTCCCATGGAAACTCATTGCAGTGGGTGCAGATGTTGGCAGATGGTTCTAGCAGAGGTGAGGGGGCCAAAGATGGAGTGCTGAACATCCACCACTGCCAGGAGATCAGCATTTGGGATTCCTGACCATGGAGCAGTGAGGAAGGGCAGTGGAGAGCCTGGGATGGAGGAGCAGGAAAGCTGGGGAGTTTAGGCAAAAGGAGGTTTGGAGAAGAAGGTTGGAAGAACTGAGAAGGCTCAAGTGGTGCTCTAGATGGTTTTTGGGTCAAAGAGGGTGGTCTGGCATGCACTGAGATGTTTTATGGAACTCTGATCCAAGATGGATATGTGGAACTAGAAAGAAACAGGAGCTGGATCTTTGGAGTGATAAGAGCTGTGGCCTGTGGTTCGGTGGAATGAGTAAGGGGTCTCCAAGTTTGTTAGGCCAAAAGGGATAGACAAAGCTTAAGAGGTTGTGTGGGGATATCTCCTGGTTTGAAATGGGGAGCACACATCACATCCTTCGGCGAAGGAGCCTTCCTTTTTCCGTATCACCAGGGCCACTAGGGCCTGTCAGGTGGCCTACAAGAAGCCTGCAAGTGCAGTTAAGTGTTTAGTCAGCTTTAATATTTCATAATACTGCACAAAGTCTATTTCTAGACCTTGCTGATAGCCCTAAATATGGAAAAAGGAGTCATTTAAAATAGGAGTGAGGATGTGGAGGTTACCCTCCCTTTATCACTCTCTCAATTTGCATATGAAGCCAGAAGGATCTTAGCACTACATCCAAAGAAAAATACCACCAGTATTTTAAGCAGCTTATGAACAGTCAAGGGGGGCTTTCTCACTCCCCAGATCTTCTTCTGGCAACAATGCTCAGCACCAGCTGGTCTCCATCACTCCTAAGAGTGTCTTTCTAGTACCAAAAGCTCACAAGAGCATATTTCACTGAATCATCATTTTTTTGCTAGTACAGTTTGTGTGTATTCATACATAACAGTTCTTTGAAAAAAGGTCAGGGCTATGATTTTGAGTAAGCTAATTGGAGTTGAAAGCAGTGTCAACTCCAGAACAAGTTCTGAGGACAGCTGTGTGCGTGCCTCTCTGCTGCAGTACTCTGCTCTCCAACAGTCAGCCTCAGAGTTAAAAAGCTCTCAAATTCATGAGCCTCTTAACATAATGTAGACACTAAGGTATTTGTATTTTCTCAGATTGGAAGGATTTCTGCTTTGAAATCTCAAAACCCCTAATGATTGGCTGTATATGCTTCTGTATTCCTAAATTATTAATTTTTCTCACCTCCTGATCTGGAGCCTTCTCCAGGTGGTGGTAACAAACAGGTTAAAACTTTATTATGCCATGTGTTTATTGTAGCTGCAGCTATTAAAATAGGAATGGTATACTGGTTCACAGTTCAATCAATACCCTTAGCTCTTTATCTACCTTTGGATTTTATAAATTGAATTGTCAATACTACAATGCAGATACATTTTTTGAAGTTCATCAGAAGATTTGAAGATGTGTGACTATTTTAATCTAGACTTAGAAAATACTCCTTGTGCTATGCTATTTATTTTGCTCCTTATATCCTCCAATTCAAATCTCTGAAGGTTTGAACCTTCCAAAATGTCTCCCTCCCTCCCTCGCTCCCAGCAGTAATTTGCTGCTGGGGTCTTTCATAGAGAACTAGAAAATTATTTTACAACATGCACACATACTCCAGACTGTAGGAAAGGTGGTTGCCACATGGGCTTGTTAAAGATTTTGACATGCCTTACAGGATGGGGAAGCAATTAGATTTTCTACCTTTTGGACTAAGAGTGTGAGGGATGAAAAGCGAGACCTCTTTTGCAGTCATGGTCCTGGCTGCAGGAGCTCTTCACTGTAAATCCAGTATTCATTTCTAAACACTCCTACACAACTCAAGAAACAGCACTGTTCTGCAGTAGCCACCTTCCTGACAGCAATAATTGAGGTACAAAGAGCAGTCTGTGCAGATATTTTTATAAATACAAACATATATCCATACATGTGCATATACATAAGGTGACGGTGGCTCGATGGAGGTCTCTTCCAGCAATGATGTTCTGCTGCAGCTCCAATGAGCTCCTTGCAGACCTCTCTCTCTTGTGTTATTGGAATTGCTTCAGGACTGTCAGGAACATGGATCAGCTACCTCAGTTCATGCCCTCCAAGAGCCCAAAGGCCCTGTGGGATCTGCTGTCATCTCAAAGCAGCGCATCCTCACAAATACACTGGTGCACTCCTGTCATAGTAATATTTGCATAAATGTTATGGGAAAATTGCACAGAGACAACTTTCCTGTTCAGACAAAGTTTCACCCATGCTCATGCAGAGCTTCTGTTTTGTCAACAGCTGTATGACAAATATACAGTCATACAGACTGCTTTTTATCTCGATGAATAAGTTTCTAATTTTGAAAAACACCTGTGGACCATTTCTATGTATGTATGTGTGTGTGTTTTGTTTAGTAGAGGTCTTTAATGAGAACTGTAAGATTTTGCCTTCTGAAGAAGCAGCACAGTGGAAATTTTACAACTGACTTTACAATAAACTTATTCAAATATGCCTCAGACACATTTTTGGTGTGGCTGACATTATTTCTATTGAACCACAGTTTTTCAATTTTACAGATATCTAAACAAGAATAATAAGAATAACATGCACCCAGCTTTCTTTAGGCCATACACAATTCATTCAATCATTTACCAGGTATTTCAATTTCCAAAGTTGTAGGTACTTCATAGCACTTGATATTTTAGACAGTTCTTTTTTCCTTTTCCGAATATTGACAAGATACCCTACAGGGAAGGAGCAAAGATACTTTGATTCATGAGTTATATTTTGCAATAGATGCAAAAATATGAAATAGAAACTTCCTTTTTCTTAAGTTCATAAAACCAAGAGTCATTTTCTCTGGGGCCATTTTGTCTTCCACCCACTAGCTTAAAGAATTTGTATCCATTTGAATTTTGCCAGCAGCAAGCGGTGACAAGTAAATGTAGCGCATACACGAATTCCCAGAACTGACAATAAGGGCAAATCTTTTGCTGACTTCAGAACCAAAGATTTCAGCCTAGTAAGTAATTTTGAATTATTTGCCCTTCTCAGACTTCACAGTGAAGGGACTGAACACAAAAAAGTGAATCCAGGAATCTATTGCTACCATCTTTTTGAACTAGTGATACTCATTTATAATTTCAGTGGTTAATGCAGTTATTACAGGAAAGAGTAGTATTTCACATCAGTGAAGTTCGTGCATTTTTCCTCTGTTGGCTAATGTCTGTCTTCCTTTTTAGCTGTGATTGACATTTACTACAACTTGCAAATAAGTAAACAACTTCTGAAATAATATTATCATTATTTCAGCCACATATACAATTATTCAAAAAAGTGCAGAACAAAACCAAAACAAATTTTAAAAATCCATACTTTTTAATGAACTAAGAATGAGTAGCTGTAATTGAATAAATGCTTTTTCTCTTGTAATGATGCTTTGTTTCTCACCTCCTTACTTATTGATGCCTGGGCAGGGTAAAACAGCAGGACAGGAGATGTGCAAGAGAGGCTAAAGTTGCACAGCTGATAGTTGTTCCAAATGTCATGGGATTTTTTTGCTTTTCCTTATCCCTGGTAAGTCATTCCATGGGAATTTGTACCTATGTGAATTTGTGTGAGGAGGATGTTGTTTTATCAGAAGACTGTCTCTCAGGAAGAAAGGTAACTTGTTTCACATGTTTAGTACCACAGATTTTTAGCACCTCTCTGCACCTAGGACAGGATATGAGATCCAAGGGTGTTCCTGGGAGCACAGATGTGGACAACTGAAGGAACCCCTTCAGGGAGACAGTGAGAGAAGGGTCTGAGAGACTTCTTGAGAGACACTCATCCTGCTTGCTGCTCCTCTGAGCTGTTCTCCCTGTTTGCCAGTGCACTTGACGGAATGACTGCTTCTCCTCAGAGGTCTGGAGGACATGATTAAAAAATGTAACTCCCAAGAACACAGATGTTCTGCTTTCAGCATCCAGTCATTGGTATTTCTACCAAATGCTCTGTCGTTTCCTGGGCAGATCTCAAGAGGGCTGAGTTCTGTTCATGTAGCCTTGTTTGTGTTCAGTGCTCTTCTTCAGCTGGGCAAGATCCCTCATTTTTGCCTGAGGCTCATTAACCTGGGTTAATAAACTCTCATTATCCAAGGTTTTCTCAATCGACTGCTGAATTGATGATGAGCCTTCCAATACATGGCTACATCAGAGAGAGAGGTTTAACATCATGTAATTAAAATCCCCATTATTCCAGCATGAAGGTGACTGAACTGACACAGAGCAAACTATGCTTACTAATTCAGAAAATAATGATGCAGAGTGAAAGCACTAAGCACTTCTCCCATCAGGAGGTCTTCCTGTGCCTGGGCAGGACACAGTCTAAGGAATTTCAGATGATGGCAGAGACAAACAAGTAATTTAAAACTGGAGAGTGAGTCAGGAGAGGTGCATAGTACAGCTTATCTATACTACAAGAGAAGGGACAAAAAATGTCTGAGATAAACAAGACTAGTTGTGAGCTAAATGTGATTGATGTGAAGGAAATGGTGCTGCTTCAGGTGTGGTGTGGCACATCCACACAGCATCAAGAGGAATTACTAAATTAGGCCATGCCTGGTCGAGGGATGCACTCTGTGATCAGATGTAGGGATGACTTTGGTAGTCTTGTCTCGTTGACTCATTTCCTTTCCTTTTACAAGCCAAATTATTTTTCTAAATATCAAGAGTATGTTACTGTCCAGGGCATGTGTCATTCCTTTCCCAGTGAGGTTTGAAGAAAATCTTTGTCATTTGAGTTGTCCTTGAGAATGCTGATTTATAAACTACATACCTTAAAATAATGTACTTAGGTAGTACTTCTGTTGTATTTTTCCCTCAGGAATTTTTGATCTTTGTGTCTTAGGTGGAGACTGTAAAATTATTTTGAATTTATTAAATGTCCCAGGCAAAATAGTTTCAAGCAAAACAGCCGTGACAAGAAAGAAAATGAAGATGCTTAGATATGTATTCATTATATCAGAAATTGAACTCAACAGGGGAGGGTGCAATTTTCAAGCGATTATAACCAGCCCAATTAATTCAAAGTTGTCTGTTAATATTGCTACTAAAGCAAAACTTTATCCCTTATCTGCTCATGTCCGGGCAGGTGATTTCTGATATCAGCAGAGAATGATGGATTTTTGAGTCTATTTGAAGTTATTTGCCATCGAGGCTACTTGTCAATGGGTTTATGGGATTGCTCGAATCAGTTCAACCAAGCAACTCCAGACATTTAAAAATTTAGGCCAATTTAAGAATATCGGTACATTTCAAAGTTAGTTTGTCTGGGTAACAAGTAAAGCTGTGTAAGGACTACTGAACAATAAAACAAAAACATCCAATCAAGAACAACTCAAACTTCAGACCCATCCATGCTATAGCCCTCTGAAAGAAATGAGGGAAACAGGAATAAAAACATTCTGATAATTTTTCCTCTAGCGTCCCAATTCCCTGGGTCCTGGTATCTCCCTCTCCCCTTGTGTGGCTCAATATGTCCCTGTCATGTGAGCAAAATGAAGTTGTCTTTATTGCATTTCTGAGTGAGACACAGATGTGTCATTTGGTCACATGAAGTCCATGCTTTCAGCCATAGAACAAATACAAGGATGGGTTCCGCACTCTTCTGGGATCTCTATGGATGCTACATGACACACAATATACCTTTTTCTTACAATAATTTGGAACCCACATGAGAATGGATTCTCCAATAGGAGCTAATGTCTTAAAATAAACTCAGCATTCCATGGTTTCATCGTCCCCAGACCTACAGTCTTCTCAGATTTCATTGTGGTCTCTTCCTGCCTGAATATATGACATATAGTTTTTTGGCGCTTTTTATTTAGATAGAAGGATCTGCCTCCACTTCCTGGCGAGGAAAAAGCAGTTTCCAGTGGATATTTCCAAACAGACTTGAAGGACTTTAGCTTTATCATGAGAAGGGATAAGAAATAACTTGAAAGGAGTGTTTATTTCAACCCTCAGCCAAAAGACTTGGGTCTACCACTAAGGCCGGACCCTGGTTCTGCCCCCTCTGTTGTATCCAGGCTGCATTATCACCTGTTTCCAGACTGGTTTTAGAGAAGTATTTTATGTTCAATTTCTATTTGCACTCTGTTTGTGCCAGGTCTTGTTTAATGCCCTATTGTATAATACTGAAAACAAAAGGAGGAATAGGATTTCTTCCCAAATTGCACGGTTTTCCATTAGGCATGTCTGCTTAGCACTAGAACTTCACAGCCTGCAGCTCCTCTGTGTTAAACAGCAGGAACAGCACTTATCCTCTAACATGTATTCAAGTCATATGCCTGAACTGTGCTGAGGGTTTATGGTTTCTGGACAGATTTTGAATATATATCAGCTAAAGAGTTGTGAATAATAGCTGTATTTTTGGTATCATTACCAAAATCAGTAGCTGAGAGAGCTTATCACAGAATACCAGACTAGATGGATTGTGGATCCAATATAAGTTCCTCTGTGCTATTACAGAGAAGGTGATCTGGAAATCAAACTGTATTTTTATGCTGTACATATCACTTTTTCCACGTAAAATATGTGCCAGAAGTTTAATAATTAAACTATTCTATACTGTGCCTAATTAAAATTCATCCTCAGGGTGACAATAGGATCCCTGCAACAACTTAATATGGGAGACATCTACATAATGCAGCAAAACCACATGGTTGGCAGGATGATGCAGACATTTTTTCCTGCTGCACCTGGTTATATCTGTTTTTTTTTCTCGTTAGTTTAATAGACAGCTCAGCACAATCCAACAAATATTCCACTGGCCAAAAAGACATGTATATCATTAGACCACCTTGCTCAGACTGTTTTGTTCAGATTCTGATATAAAGAAGTACTTTAAAAGCTCGATAAAAGTAAAATATTATCTTGAATTTTGACAGTGATTCATACTGAAGACAGCTCACATGAGCTGCACCACAAGGAATATTATTGGGTGTTCACAAGTTCACAGGCCAAAAATGTTAATGACATTGAGTAAGTTGTTTATTCATTGTGGCCACAAACCACACTGAATGCTTCATTACACACTTAATGACTAGAGATGAACAAATTGATTTTCTAAGTCATTGTCCCAGTATTACAGTTGGAAAACAACTGTTGTGGGTCAAAACAAAACAGAAAACATCCAGTTCATTCTTTGACTTGCAAAATGCTTTGTGTCATTTTTGAATGTTTCTTTCTCCCTTTTCATATCACACCGAAGCTACATAGCAAAGTAAAACTTGGAAATAATTCAGTTTGGGCATTTGTTCAATTTTTTCCTCATCCTTTTTTTGGCAAGATTCTTCATCAGATAAATACAAGTAATTTCAGTCAATCTTTTGTTTTTTTCAATGAATAAACCACTTTACTAACAAATTTTGATCACATGAGTCTTTTCTCTATATGAAGCAGACAAATCCCCACTCACTAGTGCTAGTCTGAGCATTGGATAATTTCTCTGGTGACAACCACTCGAGCTAAGGAAGATCCCTTGAGCTGTGTGTAAATGTGTTATTTGAAATATGTTCTCATGTCAGTGTAGTTGTGTGTAGTTTTCCTGAACAACTTTTGACTCAGACAGCAAATGCTTGATGTTGCTAGAAATTATCCTCCAAAGGAAATGGTTTTTTGTTGTTGTGGTCCAGCTGTTACTACCTGAAACAAATTGGTACCGAGTTGTACCACCTTGAAGTGTTAAAAACTAGATAGCACTGGGTGGAAGAGTCGATGTCCTTTACTGAGGGATGCAGAGTTTCAATTTGACCATGTTGTCAGCAAAACCATTTCTTGTTTGCCTATCCAAAGGGTTAAATGGTCATGTAAGGATGCTTAAGTGTCATAAAGGGCTTCCTGTGGTTTCCCAGTCTGGAGATTGTTTACTTTGCAGAATCAATGGTATTTCCAGGGCCAAGGGAGAGGAGTATTTAAGTGCTCCCTGTGGATCAGGAAACAGAGAGAAATCCTGAGGCAGTGGGCTGACCTGTGGTGAGGATATTCCTGTCTGGATCCTAAGGGAGGGTTGTGCATATGCCCTAGGTAGGCTGGGGTGATTGTACCACGCTTCTCTCAAGCAAGCACTGCAACCCTCCAGCATTCCGGAAGGCTTCAGTGGATTGCTTCCACTAAGAGGCTGAATTAAGCTTTATGGATGTTGTGGGTTGTTGATTTTTTCCTAAACCCAAAGGTTTTATGGATGAGACGTTCTGGTTTACAAGAATAGATTTTTTTTTTTTTTTTACGACTCTTTGTTTCTATCTTCACCTGTTTTGGTACTGTACAGAAAGTGTATTGAGTAGCTGTAAATGCAACAGTGGTTTTAGTGGAATGTTTAGAAAATACACTTTATTGCATTCCCAGGAATAAAGACAGATACAAAAATAAAAAGCACTCTAATAAGGAATGTATTCTATCTTCTAGAAGTTAATGTAGTCCTCATGATCTCTTCAGAGTCAGCATTTCCTCTAGCATTCTAGGCATACAACAAATTGTAAGGAATTCTTAAATATATCATATTTTGGTAAACTGAGATTACTTTAATACCCTTTTCAACCCTTTTACTTTACACTGAGTTCTACCACACACTTGCCAGTATCAGGAGGTTCTGAAGTACTGCTGCAGACTGTCACAGAATGGCAGGTGCTGAGCTTTCAAATGGCAAGTGCTTCTAGGTGAAGTGACAGGCTGTTGTTTTCCCTTTCCTTGCAAATTGTTTTCTTACAATCAATCATCAGCTTTTATTCAACCCTTTTTCACCTCAGAAAGCCCACATGCCTCAGGCTTGGAAGTGAATCTAAAAAGGAAATGTCAACCTAATGGAAAACAAGCAAGTGTTTTGAGAAGTCACAGTTTGTACTTGTAAATGTTCAACACCAGAGTGCTGAGCCAGGTCAGGTTCTCAGGTAGTCCAAGGAGATCTGCTGCAGTTGGGTCCTGAGGTCATTGTCACACTGTGAAATCTGCTCAGCAGCTCTCAGCTCCAAGGATAACTTGCAAAATTATCTACTATATATGCAACATAACCAATATGATCATAAAGATCCTGATTTTTAAAAATTTTTCATACCTTGTTGTTTAAGCAATGCATGGAAGTGCAGAGCTCTCACAGGATTCACTGGTGTCTGAGGAGTGCGTGTAAAATTTTCCTGGCTAGCATTGAAATATTTCTAGAGCACACATGGTGCTACTCACAGGATAATACCTAACTTGGGACATGAAGGAGGAGGAACTGAAAGAAATTGTATTACAAAATTTGGGATCCTGATTAGCGCTCTCAGAACAATAATAGGCTTGGCCACTCCCACAGAAATGCTTTTTTATGGGAATAGACAAAACAGAAAATGAGACAGATTTAATCAGCATAGCTAGCTTGATGATCAGAATGACATGGCATGGGCAAACAGAACTTTGAAGGTTACAGAAGATGGGATTAAAATCCTTACAGGAAAAGAGGAGATTCAATCAATCTTCTGCAAGCAAAAGATGTTGTAAAATATATGAGTTGTCTGTGTGATTTTTAACCTGATTATTGTAGCAGAAAATTATTAACCTTCCTGAAATGGTATATAAGCTTTGAGAAAATCTGAGTAAAATTGGATTCTGATCACGGAATCAGTTTTCCCATCTCTCTATCAATCTTCAATACTTTTTGGTTTGGTTTTTTTTTCCAGTTGAAAATCCTCCTACAAGATCCAAAGACTCCCAAAAGGGTAGCTCAGAGAAACAAGTGATTAGCTATTGACTGTGGCAATACTAAAATATGCTGAAAAGACAAACCCAGAAAAAAGGAAACCGTGATGATGTCCCCTTCCCTTTTTCACAACAAACCCAGGATAATATTGCAGATGACTGGGTCCCTTCTGTTTTAGTAAGAAATATTTTGATAGAGAAAGGTAAACCTTGCAATTTATTCCCAGGCAGGCTATCTGGATTCCTAAGGCATAAAACATCTTCAAAACTTCCATCACTTTAGTTAATTCTTTTTTTTTCATCCATAGATGAAATGACTGAATTGTCATTAGAAAAGAGATGTTATTTGAGGCAGAAAAAGATCTTTCAGGAAAAAAGCAAACACAGGAAGCCCTTAACTGCACACTGAGAGTACTCTGTGAATATACCAAATTTTGTCCTGGTTTTGTACTACTTCCTTTAGCCACTGCCAGAGACAAGGTGTTGGATTTGCTGGATTTGGCTCAGCAAGAACCTTCCTATTCTTTTCTGGAAGTTTTTTTCAAAAGTTGAATTTGAGCAAGAAAGTGTTGAGCTCCTGAGTATCTGTCCTGTTGTTAATTACTCAGAGGCAAATAAAAGGCAATCAGAGATCACACTGGTGTCAGCCATCATTAACATGAGAAAGTAAGGTTAAAGGATGGAAGAGAAGGAAGCAATGTTCAGATCTAGTTGGGTGACTTGGGAAATTTCCTGATCTTCTATTTCCTGCATTCCCTGACAACAAAAAGACCAAATAACATTCATGTACCACACCTGAGGGCACCTGGGTCATTGAGCACCTGTGCAGGTCCACCTTTAAATGTTGCCAGAGCCATGTGCCCTTTGAAGAGCAATGGAGGGAGCATGAGGGAAGAAGTTATAGGGCAGTCCTGGAGAGGAAGGTAGCCTGAGAATTTCCCAGAACATGGCCTCACAGGAGATCACTGAGTCCATGGAGAGGGGTTGCAAAGATGGCAAGGTGAGTTTTCAATGTACACTTTGATTTAATGAAAAGTAAATCAGCAAGTGAACAGATTCTCATGCAAATGTCCAAGGTGTCAAGCCATCATTAGACTCTTCTGCCAGAGGTGTGTGATCTCTTTCATTTGCTTGATGAATATTCCCTCTGATGGTCTCACATTAAGGTGAACTGTCAGCTCTCATTTGTGGGCACCTACCAGTAAACACACAATCAGCATTCTGTATTGGGTCCATTTAAATGTCAGATTATTTCATCATTCCAAACCCCTGACAGTGAAGGCAGCTTTTAAAATACTCTGCCTTAATATTGCAGGTGTTCCTTCAAAGTCTGATACCACAAATTATGAGAATATCAGGGTATTTAGGGGAGGGCGTGTGCAGCTCTTGCAGGCACAGCCGCTGCAGAATGTTTAAAATGCAAAGTCATATCTGCCACCTCTCCAGCCCCCTGGCTCACCAGTGAAACCCACCTAAATTGCTTGCTGCATTTGTCAGCATGTCTGGAGGTACAGCACAATGCTGAATGGCACAGCAAAAACTCATGGTTCAAATCTTCCCTCTTCTTTTGCTGCCAGTTCCACCAAAATAAACTTGACTTGTATTATATACTACAAAATAAGCAAAACCAATAGAAGGCTGAAGCAAAGCTGAATCTGGAAAAAAACAGAGGGAAAGTAGAGTTATATGGAGAAGTTCCTAATTCTGCTCACTGAAGTCAGAGCCTTGAGGCCAGAGTCATTCAGAACTTCGTTGTTTTGACAAGCATATCTGTAACCTGAAGCCATCAGAGCTGGGACTGTACTTTGGAGCTACAGTTTCTACTGACATTAAAATGTGTCATAAAGCCAAGACACTCATCAGGCAGGAAAAAAAAATACACAGCAAATTTCACTGCTTCATGCACTGACAAGTGTTATATTCAGATCCTCTTCTAGATAGAGAAAGCACTGTCCATACTTCTGTGTGTAAAATGAGCAAGTGCTAGATGTTAACATTTTATTCAGTTACCTGGCTTCTAAAATACTCAAGCACAAGAGAAGATTTTTCTTATAAACACTTAGAGAACAAACATATGATTGAACAGATATAAATTAACAAGAATTTAGTTATTGCCGTGTTTCAGTTGGGGGAGGTTAAAAATGATGGTGTAGCTGTTGTTAACCCAGCATTATTCTGCAGGTTGAGGAACTCAAGCCTCATGAGTTTACACTTGGAGGAGTCCCAGAGCTAGGCACCTATTAGTATCCACCCCTCATTTTGGAGTTTTCCACAGCTGTGGATCATAAATACTCTTTGATGTCTCAGGGCAGAAATACCAGGTTCACCTAAGCCATCCTTGGGTGAAAGGACAATATGTAATGTTATAGAGACCCTCAGAGGACCATGTTCCACAAGGGAGAGTAATAGCTCATAACTAACCAGTTATGAGCAGTGATGGGACAGTAACCTCTTCTGCTTTCTCAGAAATGCTTGTTTTCACATGTTGAGCTTCACTTCACAGTAAATTTTCCCACGTCTAAGCAGAGGCAAGGCTTTTGATTTTGTGTCTAGATTTACATGGAATTGCTGTGTTCAGGCAAGTGCTGTTTTCTTCAGCTTCCAGTTGGTGTGGATAGCTTCATATTTTGCTGGGATGATCAGACATGTCTGTGGTATGTGCTATTTATTTAGAAGAATGTTTTATACATCAGCAGGGACAATGAAGCTGTTGACCTGTAGCTCTAAAAACACATGTGAAGCCGATCAAAATGCAAGACAAAATGCACACTGAAATATATTGTCACAGATTTTGTTTCAACAAACTTAGCTGAGCCAGAAGAGGACTAGGAATGATAGGAAGTGTAAAGGAATGACAACAAGGGGGTGGGGAGGGAAAGGCACCAAAAAAGAACATGAACATTAGCATCAGGTCCTTGTTTGCAGTCTGAGACTCATGGTAAGCTTTGTAGAATAAAAGAAACAAATACTCCTTATCACTAGAGAGGGATTTTCTTGGAGGAGTAGGAAAAGTCAGCAGAAGGCAGAGAAATGAAACAATAGTGTCCCACTAGACTGCTCCTCTGCCTCCAACTTGTCCACATTACACTGCCAGCTCAGAGAGAAGAGGCCAGAGGAGGCAAGAGGGAAGGTCAGAGAGAAAATGAAGGACTGTGTAACACGCGTGTATATGCATCCATGAGCACAGGACAGGTCCAGTCACACAGGGAGGAGTTGGCCCTGTGAACTTAGCCCACACAGGGCTGTAATTTGGACTGCATCCTGGAGAGGAGCTGGATCTGCCAGAGAGCTGAGTCCTGCATCCCTGTAAATGCCAGTGTTGTGCATATCCTTAGTTGTCACTGGTGTTAAACATAGCTGATATTCCTATGGTAAAGAGTCTATGCATGCTTTAAACGGTCTTTTGGATTCCACAATATTCTAACTGCAGTTGTGCTTTATTGTTACTGCAATTGCTGGTACTACCAGCTGTATACTTCTATAGGATGCTCAATTATTTGTCTCATGATGCTTTTTAGAAGAATTGTCAGATTAAACTATGAAAACATCTAAATGTTTCTTTAAAGAGTGCAGAAACAGGATTAAAAATTAAAACCTCTTTACTGGAATAAAAGAAACCCTGCATAGCTGTGATGTGACAGGATGACTAAGCCAAATATCCTTTCTTAAAGTGTCCTCTTTCCACAAGCAGATGGTTTGCTGTTACAATCAGGGGATCTGAAGCCAGAGAACTTATCCTGTTATGAAAATGCTATTGGGAAGAGCACATTTACTGGCTCCTTCTTGTATTCTTTTCCTTACTTTTGCTTCCTACTAATGTGATTTTTGTAAGCAATTGTGGGAGGGCCTATCCTATCCCCTGCAAGGGAAAAGGGGCTGCTCCTGCCACTTTTAAATGAAATACAAAGAAAGTGCTGTTTCACATTTCCACTCCAAGTTGTGAGCACAGCAACAGAGGGGGTAATAAACCGATCACAGCTGGATCGATGGAAGTAGGAAAGGAACCAGTAATCATTTATTGCCAAATGTCTATTTTAAGGTCCTCATGCAAGTTCATTATTTTCCCCCAATAACTCTCCTTTCTAGCCACAGCATCAGTGATTCCTAATGCAATCCAGAATCTCAAAGACCATCAGCTATCAGGGTTCAATTAACTCCTAAGGTGTGCTGTAGTGTCACATGGACCCTTGGATCTCAGTTTTAATATCCATGCTGTCATTTCTGCCACAGCCAGGTCCTTCAGTTCCTGCTGTCTCAGGTCCTTGAACTCAGCTGTCTCAGATGAGAAAACCTATTCCACCTCAGCTTGTGTCCATCTGGTGCAGCAGTGTCACTTGCACCTGGGACAAGTTCACTGCACATTGGCATGACTGCTTCCCACCTTTATCACATTTCACAAACCATACTGGACTTGCTGCTTTGCTCTCCCTGTCTCAAGATACCTGTGAGACCAAAGTGACTCTGACAGCTGCCTGACAAGCACAGACATCTTGTCTTCAGAGTTTGTGTGACCTCCAGTGCATTGCTGCTGCCATGGTAGTTTCACAACGCTAAATTCAGACCGGGTTGTGACCTACCCTTCTTGTCTGTGTCTTAGAAGCCCTCTCAAGCTGCTGCTGCAGGCAGCTTGATAGGTGCAAATTTCATTATGGCTCCATCATATGAGCAGTCTGCTGGGGGAGACATTCCCAGGGAGTTCCACTGGAATATATCTTTGCACTATACATCTTAATTTATTTAGTTTATGTCAGAATTTCTGAGTTATTTGAAGCCTCCAGATGGGATTTTTTTTACACTTCCCCCCCATATCTAACATAATTTGTGTGTAACTTAGTACTGTTTACACTGTCAAATATTTTTTGTTTCCAAGAAAAAGCCTTGTGGCTTCAAGCACAACCCAATGGCACTCCAAGGAAATAATTTCATGAAGAGATTATGATCATGCATATATGAATGCCTCAGTTTCATAAGGTCACCTCCCAGGTGTTACTGCCTTTTCAGTTTCTCATTAGAGACATCACGATAGATGCCATTTTCAGGTCATTCGTATGCAAATGAAATATTTCAATGTTTTGCTTGCTTTCTACATGATCTGTAAGCACAATACATTCACTTGTTCTTCTTCATTATACTTTTCTCCCTAGAGCAATAGGCTTTTCTTATTGTAGCCCAAATTATGGCAGGAGAAACTTTCCTGGGTAGATGAGCCTTGAACCATCTTGACCCTTTCATCTCTATTCCATACTCTGTTGAGAGTTCCTTTATTTCCCAGAAGCATCCTTAGGTTCCTTTTTAGTTGCTGCCAGGAATTGTCTGTCTATTGCATGAATTCAGTCTCTGAGATCCAGAAGTTGGCATTTTTTAGCTCAATAATAAGCTTTTTTTTTTTACTTCTGATACTATTAGAAATTTTAACTTTTCCATAAATTTTAATATTATTCCTTGTCCAAACACCTGCTGGCACAAATATGTTATATAGTAAAAGTTAACCTCTATATGACCAGAGTTTCACTCCTATCAAAAGTGAATTATCTTTGTCAATATTGGTACCCCTGGTGCACCTAAATATCATGGAAAATCAGTTGTGTTCCATCAACTTTCAGGTAGACAGGGAAGAGGAGGGGAAGGAACTGATCTCTCCTCTGTGGTAACCAGGGACAGGATCCAAGGGAATGGCCTGAAGGTGTGTCTGGGGAGGTTAAAACTGGATGTCAGGAAAAGGTTCTTGATCCAGAGGGTGGTTGGGCACTGGAGAAGCTCCCTAGGGAAGTGGTCACAGCACCAAACCCGACAGTCCAAGAAGTATTTGGACAATGCTCTCAGCCACACTCCCTGGTGTGACTCCTAAGAATGGTGCTGTGCAGGGCCAGGAGCTGGACCTCAATGATCCTTGTGGGTCTCTTCCAAATCAGCGTATTCCACAATGACGCTATGCTGTTTTCCTTGGCTGCTATGAAGAAGTGTGTTCCCTCCTCTACATATCTCTGCTGATGCTTTTAAATGCTTATGTGGTGTGATCCTCTTACAAATAGCAGATATTATCTTGTGTGGGTTCTTTCTCCACCCTGGGTTTCTCCTTTGTGGGTTTTGTGGATTCCTACACTGCTGGTGTTATGCCTCAGTTTCATTTGCTGAGAAATTGTGGGTGTATTTTCATGTCCACAAGATTAAAGCAGCATTTAACCTTCTCAAATTTCAGGCAGATCCTTCAAATGCTTTGTTTTAAGTAGATTCTGGGTATTTCAGCACACATTTCCTTGAATAATTTTTCCCAGAATCTGTGATTTTATCACAAACTAAATTCCAAATTTTTTAAATCTTTCTGTAGAGCACAGGCATAATTTTATTTTTACTATCTTACTCATATTGTTTGTTTGAAAACAAACATCCAACATTTCCCTTTATCTTGGCTGCAGTGCTTAAATTGCTGTTATAATCTTTCATAATAAACCTTCTTTTCCCAAAGTAATTTCAACAATCAAGATGCTTCGCAACTTCTCTGTCAGAAATTAAGCTACCTTAACAGTGGCACTTCTGTTTTATGGACACAGACTGAAGTACTGGGCTGTTCAAGTACTTCAACTATCTTCTGTGGTCTGACAGGGTTTTGATGCTGGCAAGTTGTTTAACTTCTCTATTTTTCTGTTAGGAGGTTTTCTTGCTGTTTATTATTGAGAAAATCCATTGTTCAATAATCACCTTGAGTGAGGAATTTGCTGTATGCAGTGGTGGATATCACACTGAGCAAACTTTCATAGTCTGAACCCATTCACAACTCAATCAGTTCAAATAGAAGAACGTATTTAAGAGATCTCCCAGGCTGTACAACAGTGCACGTAAGATGCAACTAAAAAATTGAAACAACATAGAATCTAGAGGAGACAGTTTGAGAAGACAAAAAAAAAAAA
>VWYP01011412.1:288644-298854 GCA_013400435.1 Pycnonotus jocosus
AAAAAAAAAAAAAAAAAAAAAAAAAAAAAAAAAGTTTGTTGGTTTGTTAACTTTTTAGTCTTAAAATTTTGAAGCTGATGGTACCAGTTACCAATAAGTGGTGAATTGATGTTCCCAGACAGATCCTAACAGAAGTGGGGAAATATTAATGTAACCTCCAGATTCCAAGTGTGTGGTCAGTGGACCTTATCTTCAATTTTTGTGCAAAGATGTACTGCACATTACAGAATATATATGATAAAAGTGTGCCATTGCCAAAAGTTAAAAAAACCCCAAACACAAAACCCAAAAAACTCAGGTGAAGCATCTGCAAGACATCCAGTAACACTATAGCTTCTCACTAACACTTGCAGACGAACATTGGCCTTGATTGTAATCTCTAAATATTTTTCAAATTTCTGGATATTCAACAAAAACTTTTTACTTCTTCTCAGAAATAACCTGGCACTACTGGAGAGCTGTCCAGTGAACAGCATAAATTAACACTCTTTACTAAACTCAGATAATTTCTGTGCCAGGTATAGATTTCAATAATTGGGAGGTTTTAATTGAGTTGATGGAGCTAAGTGGGATTAATATGCATTGCACACATGCGGAGTTCTGTAGCAGCTAATAGGGAATGCAGCTTTTCTAAGAACTTCTCTTCACCTGGCACATTCCTAATAACAAGGAAATCCTTCATTCTTGGAACAACCGTTCAATGCAGGGAGTTAGTGGTATAGATTTTCTTCTGGTCTGAACAGGTTATTTTCTTTTGTTTATTGCTGTCATTTATGCCCATAATATGGGTTTTGCAGCAAAGCAGATAATAAATAAGCCTTACCTTCCTGCCCATTTCTATAATAAATTCTGCGGCATATTATAAGGATGACAAAAGCTTCAGCTTTAAATGGAAGCTGTAACCCAAAGCCCTGAGTAACCAGTGATCAGTCAATAGTAAGTGTGGAACATGGCAGGGCAGGAACAGTCTGACAATTTGAGATGCACAAATACCTTAACATAAAAACACCACAGAACCATGGGGTAAGCAAGTTTGGAAAATCAGATCCCATTCATAGCTTAAAGCGGGGCAAGCTTTGAAATTAGAACTAAGCACTATCGCTCCAAACAAAATCCCTCCAATTTGCTAGAGGGACAATCCATGCCACTGTGCCTAAAATCTTACTAAAGCCAAGTTTAATGTTACCAAGTAATTTGCAAATTTGCACTGGTACCCAGTGCTTGGAGTTTAATAAGGAAGATACACTGCTGCCTACAATTAGGTGGGAAGACTTCTTGATGGGAAGCCTTCAAAGAAGAAGGTACAGACTGTACCTAGCAAATTTAATGACCTCCAGAGATATGACAGAGGATACTCCAGTCTCTGGGTGGAAAAAAACCTAATTCATTTAAGACTTCATGTAGCAGTACTTAATGTGTGACTTTAACCCAATATGAAAGGTGAAGAATGAAAATTTGTATGGCTTTCTAATCTGAGGTGGCTGAGAAATGGGGTCACACCTTCCTTTGAGCTGCAGTTTTAGCAAACTCAGAGAAACTTTTTCCCTGCTCTTGGGGAACCAGAACCAGAGTGAAGGAATCATGAGCTTGCAGACTGATACTGTGCTGCCTGAAAACACAATTCAGAATAACCTTTTGGAGAAGGCAGTGCAAGCACTACTCAGGCAATAAACTTCACTGGTAACCCTCAGTCTCCTCTTTTAGGGTTTGTAGTGAGAGCAGATCATAATATACCAGATTCCAAAGGGCTGAACAGTGACCTGGTACTATGTCCACAGTCAGATATCCATGCTTGGCCAATGACACTGGAAAGACTGACAAACTGCACTCCTTAATGCTCTGCTTTTCTTGCACCTTCACAGACATCAGAAAGCATTTTTTCTACTGCTATCTTTTAAATCTGTTTTGTAGTCAGAGTTAAGGTGGCAGTCAAGCCAGGTAGTGAGGAATAAAAAGTGTGAACTGAAGGGAGGATGTGTTGTGGAAATGAGAGAGCTGTTACAGACAGTATAAGCATGTATTTCGTGTAGCAAAGAGTACAAAGTTTATGTGACATTTAATGCTGCCAAACTGACAAAAGCCCTGATTCTGAGTGATTATGCAATGAGCAGCACTGACTGTTGCCTAGCATTGCTTTAGGTGGTGAACACAGCACAAAAAGAGCATTGAAATGGCAAAGTCACGCACTTAGGAAAGGAAAAATCTGAGTATTAAAGCACAGCTTCAGGGGGCCCTGACTACACCAGTGCTTTTATGACATCTCTGGGAGAAACCACTACAGAGAGAGCTCTACCTCCCACCTGTGGGTTGGGGCTGCAGCCTCTCCCTCTGCTGGGAAAATATAGCTAATGAACTCCAAGAATTTTGACTGATCATAGCTTTTTAAGGCAAGAGGGTGTCACTGTGAGTAGTCAGCTTAGAAGCAGCCTCCACACTTCCTTGAGTGAGTTTGGACATACACATACACAGAGTTGCTAATTCTCTCTGTGTCATTAAAGCCATGTGTGCCAGCAAAACCTTTTGTGAAAGGTTGGGTCCATGCTCCAAAAGCTCTGAGATTTAAATCTCCACCCTCCAATGATCATAGAAATATTTTGAAGTGCAGAAAACAATATTTTTTCCCTCCAAGACTGTGGAGAAACTGTCACCCCACCCTCAGCCTCCAACACTGTTCCCATAAAAATATGTCTGGCTCCCTGTTGAAATTTTTGGGCCCAAAATGTGTAACTACAGCAAAGTTGCACTAAGTCAGACAATCAGACAATCTTAGCTACTGATGGTGCTATTAGCAATGCCTGCTTTTACAACCACAGGGGAAAAACATCAGTGGAAAACATCAGTGAAAAGCATCAGTTCTTTGTACTGCATAGTACAAGGCTCTTCACTAAGAAAATGGTCTTCTTAACTCATTTCTTACATGCATGTTGTTGAAAATGTCATGAAACTTGAATTTCAGCCTGATATTGTAAAAATAGCTTTCCTAAAAATATGTTTTCCACAAGGTATCTTTAAATCTTTCCATATCTATTTTTAACATTACTCATATATTTTTTATTATCAAAACTTATTTCAAGGACATTAAATTATGGTCAGATTTCTCATTACCAAGGCACTGCTCTGTTATTAAAAAAAATATAACGAGAAAGAGATCACAAAAGGGCAGACACAAAGAGATTATATTTTATTGCAGACTTGACACATTGGTCTGCTCCTGTTAAATCAGTCTGGTGACTATGTGGGACTTTGTGAAATACAAATGCACAAAACAATTTTCCCTTCAACTTGAAAGGATAAGACAGCAAAGCAATCTCACTCAGAGAGTTGAACAAGGACAGAGACTGAATCATGCAAAAAACAAAAGGGTGGGGTTTTTTTCCTCAGGCTTCTATTGGTCTGAAGAACAAGAGGCTGCATATGAGGTAAAGGAGTTGCTGCTGTCAGATGTTTATCTGATGCAGTGTAGATTGTCCCATACTGCACCCACCAAGAGCTGGCTCTCCCCTATTGCCCAGACATTTAGCATTTTGACTCCCTTTAAAGCAAAGTAGCTCATGGGGTTTGCTCACACACACACATATTCACAGACTCCTGTTGACAGAGAATATAGAATTGAAAAAAATATCTTCACCATGGGACATTCATTGAAGCTGACAGGGACCACAAAAATTGTTTTAAAAAGGGGTTGTGCAAGTGCAGGAAAACCTTCAATTTTAAAATGAGGTTTCAATCTCAAAGAAATTAGAATAAAATATAAAATTCTTAGTGTAATAAGACAGGAATCTAGCTCTTGTTTAATAGATAGCTCTGAGAAAATGAGTGCTAAGAGCCTATGATACCTACAAGAACTTGTAGAGAGGAGTCAACACAGAGGATTATTTTAATTTACTGCTAGATGCAAAGATATTTACTGGAAAAGGAGTAATTTCCATGAGATACTTTGTTTTAGTCAGTCAACAATTGTCAATAAAAAATTTACCTAATCATTTTCTTCTGACCATGCCAGGTTAAAATCTCATCACAATGATAATTTATAATCTCTTTTCCATGCTGCTTTTAAGATTCCATGCATTTTTCAAGCCAGGCTAGATCAGACTTCTGTTCAGCACCAAATATGTTGCCTAGCACTATAAATAACAAAATCTCCTTTTCTCCATCATCAGCTTTCAATCACAACACAAGTGTAATGCGACTTTCGGAATTCTGTTTAATACCTTGGTGCTTCCACGGGCAAAGATGAAAAGCTTCTCTGCAAAGTCAATAGGTCTCCTGAGAAGCAATGCAAGTGCCACAAGACCTTTTTAATTGCTTTTCTTTGGCTGGCTTTAACTACTGCTGTGGGCATTTGTCCTCACCATGACAGTTTGGCCTTCATTGCCCTTCGGGCAGACACAGCTATTTCAGCAGAGAGCAAGTGTATATACATATATGTGTGTGTGTATACATGTATATGTACACACATATATATATGTGCAAGCAGCAATGTGAAAAAAAATACAGAATAAATGTTTTACATAGACAATTAGAAAATCTCAGCATAACAATGCATATGGAAAGAGACAGTCTCTGTACAGGGCTTTTTGTTTAAAATCTCAGTACTGGACAAGAAATAAGGTGTTGAATGTTATGCTTTTCATGACTGACTTTGCATGCACTCAACTCACTCCTTTCAACATCCATTTAAATGCTACTGGATTTGCCTCAGTGCCATCTTCTTTGCCATAGGTCCTTCACTCCCTGTGCTTTCAATCACAGTGTCCTGCAGATCTACTGCCCTTCAGTGCAAGACCTGTCTATGGAAACAGAAATACCTAGGAGAGAGCTCCAAATAAGATCAGCTAAAGAAAACAGCAGTGTTCTTTACTACAGTGGTTAATGGTACTAATTAATTTTGTTTAAAGCTTAATGCTAAAAAATAACTTCAAAAAAAATCCCTGTTCTCTCCATTCTTTTTCAAAAAGTATATATTAAAAATAGAACATTTTTTGGGTCGAGTTTTCAATGCCAAACTTTCAACTCCAGTGCTCCTGAGTAGTTTCACTTCCAGGTGCTAGGGAATTAGGATGTTGCTTCATTAAAGCTGTCTTAATGCTGACTGTTACTTTCTTTGGTGGAAGTGCTCATTCTCCTGGTTAATCTGGCTAGAAAAGAAACCTATTTACCACACCCTCAAAACTGAGAGCAACTCACACCCACCAACACCCCCCAACAGCTCAAGTGGAGATAAAACACACCACTTTTATCCCTTGGTGTCAGGGAGAAAGGATGGAGGAAGGTCACTTCTCTCAGTAACCTAAAGCTTGCACAGGGACTTTATTGTGATGACGATTTTGAAGCCTGGCTTGCTGGGCCAGGCTTGCTCTGTGCCCAGCACCTTTTGCCATTTATAATTAAGCCCAAAACTGCTTTCTGCTTTGATGATCTTCCTGCTGCTTCTTCCTTCCCCCACAACTCATTTCAGACGCTCACATTCAGTGAGATACAGGAATAGACGGAGCTCATCTTGCAGTCACCCTGCCTTAGGAAAGCTGAATATAAACAGGTTTCTGAGCTACAGTTTACACCAAAAATCAGAACACTGGAGACAATGTAGCCTGGTTTGCGGGAGCTGGTTGCAAAGATCATACCAGGTTCCTAAACTAACTCTGAAAAACAGCCTCCAGCTAATTCATGTCCCTTCCTATGCTGCCTGTGACCCAAACTACCCCTCCTTAGCTCAGTGGGTGACTGTCACTCTTTGTTCTCCACCAGCAGCCTCCTGATCTGGCCTTACCTAATATGCCCTAATCTAGAGCAAACTGCAGCCCTCCAGTGCCACACATGCGTGGGCCACTTCCAAATCAGTGTCTCAGTGCTCTCAGTTTTACTTGTCAATCACCTTTTGAATTCCTCTCTTCCCAGTGAACCTCCTCAACCAACCCCCTGAATGAACCTGCTGTTTCTCTATCAATATAATTTATTCCTCTATTTTTTTGTTTGGGGTTTTTTTTTTGTTGTTTCTGGAGGGAGCCTTACTCTCTACCTTTAGTGTGTAAAAAAGGGGTACAAGACAAGCAAAAAAGTAGCATCAGGACATGGTGTCAATCCAACAGAGTTATTGCTTCTGGGAAATTTTCTGTTCCTAAATTATTCTGAGCTGGTTCAGTAAAGGGTTTCTTGCAAAAAGGTGGTGAAGAAATCCCCTTTTTGCCCCAAGGTTAGAACTAATTTTGTTAAACCAGATGACATGACAGCATGATTCTATCAGGACAAATCAAAGTTTACTGAGCAAATCTGTGTTCTATAACCTGATTTATTGGTGCCATCTGCCAACACCCATGAACAGATGCTCTGTAGGACCTCACTAGTGTGCAATACTGACTGGGAGAAACCCACTGCAAATGACTGGATTTTAAAACTTACTGAGTGTAGCAGGAGAGATAACAAACATAATGAAAAAAATGTCTAGGGGAATGTATCCCAATGTTCATTTTTCAGTTCTGCTTCTCTGACAGAAGTACTTCAGAGCATCCTCATCTACATATGTGGGCATGAGATGTAAAAATAAACCAAGAACTCACAATTTCACATGATTTTGCTCCAATCCTTTGTGATTATGTGCTTCAAAGAAAAGAGAGAATTTTGGTGTGAGCAGTTACAGCCACAGCTTACCCTAAATCAATTAATTCTTCATGATTGCAAGGAATCCTTTCATGGTTGTATTCAAGCAGGTCAAGACTGCCATACTGCTAGCACTAATGTCTTTTTTTTTAACTGGTTTCCCCTACTCTGCAGCTATTTTCAAGCCCTGTGTACTCTGAGGGCATGCCAAGGTAGAAGCAAACAGTTTGCAATTATTGCCACCGGCAACATTAATTTTGCATTCCCATCTCTTCAAAAACACAGGGGAGCAAAAAGAGATATCGGGAAGACAAGAACCTTTTGGGGTGGAGATTGGAAACGTGCCTGGGATCCGTGCAGGCACTGCAGAAGGTGAGGGAGAGCAGCCCCAGCTCCTGCAGCCCCAGGGAACCCTTGGAGAGGTGCAGGAGCAGCCCAACCCCGGTGTCCTCATGGCCCTACTCCTGCCTCCCTCTGCCTCCTGCCAAACTAAACCTCCATCTCTTAGGAGCTGCATTAAAATTAGAAGCTGAAGTGATGGGAGGACACGTTGCCTTCTTGCCTACAATCCCCTTTTCAACAGCCTGCTCTGTCCATACCTAGGGCATTACATGGAATTCATTCAAACATGCTCAGGAGCAGGTTGTTGATGGGCACACCCTATCCAATGTCTGACAAAGATGTAAAATCAGGGAACAACAACTTTCAAGCCCTGTCACTCTTTCACAGACTAAATTTGGATCTGAAGCTGAAGAGCTGAAAAGCAGAAATCCTCCTTCCCTTATTGTGGCAATCCATTAAAATCACACACTCATGGAAATTCTCCATGGAGAAACTATCACTGAACTATTAATAAAATCTTCCTGAACTATTAATACAATCTCTGGGAGTTTTAATCCACTTTGAGGACTAATTATGTAAGTGCACAGGCATGAAGATGCTGTTTTTATCCTCAGTTTACATGACCTTTTGGCTTAAACAGTTTTGTTTATGACTGATATCTTCTTGAATCTGGGGGCAATTATTTTCTTTCAAGGTGAATTATATTTGGATTTGCAGTAAACTAGTAAGTATGGTTGAGATAGAAGTTCATTGGGGTGTGTGTCAGTTTTCTGATTAGAAAGGGTAAAGGTTATGGAAGCACTTTTAAAATGCTTATTTCTCAAAATTTGGATGTTCTGTAACCTAGAAATATGCTATAATATAGATTTTGAGCTCAGGTCTTTGGTCTATAATGTCAGTTCATGTAGTTTGAAAGGAATGACCTTGAGCATCAGGTTAGATTCATTCCTGTTTTTCATATTCCAAAAATGGCTTTGGGTCCTTACACACTTTGGTGTGAGGAGATGCTGGAAAATCATGTTGATTTTTAGCTTTCAGGCAGTTCCAAACAACACCATAGTAAACTGATGCATACTCATGCCAAAAGAAATAGATGTTGTCATGGCAAGAACAGGCAGAAAGAAAGAACAATTGTCTCTAATCAACTTCATGGCTTCCAAGCACTCGAGCTATTTAATGGAATATTGTATACCAAAGGTTTTCAGTTCCAGGCTCAGTTCAAAATTTTTCTGCACAGGAAGTCTGAGTGGAGATGGGAAACCATGATCCACATTACATTTTGCTCTGACCTGCAAGCTTGGAGACACATTTTTTATCTGAAATGGAAGATGTATTGAAGCCTGCATGGATGTGGGGGGGTCTGTGGCATCTCCACTGTGTTCATTACCTTCTCTTTAAGCATGATACAGAGGAGAATAATTGAAAAGAGCAAAGAAACAAATATATCAAGCAAAACAGAGACAAATCAGGAAAAAGAATAGGCCCATCAATGGCCCCAGTTTTATTAAATCAACTCAAACTCTATGTTTAGATGATTTTCTCTCTCTCAGTTTGCCTATACTGCTCTGAGAAGGTTCCACTGCAGCATTTTTAGGTACATTTCTTATTTTAGATCAATTTAAGTCCCAGTGAAGAAGGCCTGGTCTGACTGTGGAGTGAACCAGCTGTCCAAGAAGATATCTGGAGTTCTTTCCCTCAAGTGTGGATTGAATGAGTGTACAGTGAAGTGGATTGAGAACTCCCTCAAACACAGATCCCAGAGGGCCATAATTAGTATCATAGGTCAAGTTGGAATCCTGTCACTTGTGGTGTCTCACAAGGTTCAGTTTAACTTGTTCATCAATGATTTGAATGAGGGTGCAGATGCCTCCTCAGCAAGTGCAGCAGGACAAGAGGGAATGGGTAAAAACTGATGCATGGGAAGTTCCACCTAAACATGAGGAAGAACTTCTTTACTGTGCTCCAGTGTGAGCACTGCAACAGATTGCCCAGAGAGTGGAGTCTCCCTCACAGGAGATACTCAAAAACTATCTGGACACAATCCTGTGCCATGTGCTGTGGGATGACCCTACTTGAGCAGGGGGCTCAGACTGTGGTCCCTTCCAGCCTGGTCCATTCTGTGATTCTGTGAGTCCCTGCTATTGCTAAGAAGCAGGTTAGCTTGACTAGGACTGGATTGGATGTGTTTATTTACTCTGCAACTTCATTGCTGAGCAACGTGCTAATATGCCTTGTTTTCAGAGGAGAAGACAGTAGTGCCCAAAAATAATTAGACCACTTATGTGTACTATATTTCATTCATAACATTGGAATAAACCCCAAGTATATCCTCAGGACTGAGTATTTTTGACGAGGAATCAGGTTAAGAAAAGGCTCCATGATCCCAGAGTCCATTTCACAGTAGACTCCAGAAAATGTACCTCATTATAAAATACACCTTCCCAAGGAATCACAAGTCATGAGAAATCAAAAGAGAATTCCTGAAAGCAAAAGCTCTCCAGCAGAAAATCAATTTCAGCTACTTTCCCCTTGCCCCAGGGAAAGCAGCAGAGACACTAAGTGGGGTGTGGGAAATGTCGTATACCTCTTCCTGGAGCTGCACAAGGCAGACCTCCAGACAGGAGCTTTTCTTTCCAAGACAGCTCTGCTCTAATTAGGGACTTCTACAAAATTAGTATGTTGCAGTTCCAAACAGTGTCTGGATGATTCCCATATCAAATTTCTTTGGAATTTTTTTTTTTTGAGTCTTTGTCCTTGTTCCAATTGACAGCCTTACAAATGCAGGTGGACTGAGGGATGAAGGTCACATTGAACTTAATGTGCTAAATAGGGCAAGGAATAAAATTTAGCAGAAAGTTACACACACACAAAAAATGTTCTTTGGTTGTTGGGTCTTTTTCTGACTGTCATGTTTCCTTTCCGAGGGTCTTTGTGCACTTTTGGGTGTACCTTCAAAACTAAAAGAAAGTAATTGCCTTTAAATAAAATTGTTACATTAAGGGCTTTCCTGAAACACAGATGTGTGAGATAGAATCTAGTCTGTAGACTCAACAATCTATGTTGGGTGGACATAAAATTAATTTTCTGTACAGGAAAGTGCATCCCACTCCTTTTTTTCTAGAGGCAGACTGCCAGCTTAAACCTCTGGCTGGTTCCTACAATTCTCAGTATTTGGGCTTTTCTGGGTATTGTCAAAGCTGGTCAACATGTTCTAAAAATACATGCTACCCCTTGAAAATGAAGACTGACTGATGTTTCTCACTAAAAATTA
>VWYP01011412.1:298887-315052 GCA_013400435.1 Pycnonotus jocosus
TTTTTTTTTTTTTTTTTTTTTAGGATTTGTTGGTTTTTGGTTTTGTTGGTGGGGGTTTTTTTTGTTTCGGTTTGGTTGGTTTTGGGGTTGGTTTTTTTTTTTGAATAATCTGTGAAAAGCTCCAAATCTTAAAATCTTTATTCCCATGTGTGAGGAAGGCAACTGAAGTTGTGAATTTTGGATGAGATGGGCAGTTTATGGCTCTGGTCTGCTATAAAACACAATTTTAGGTTATCATATGGTAGAAAACCACTTTGGGCT
This sequence comes from Pycnonotus jocosus, assembly GCA_013400435.1. Taxonomy (NCBI): domain Eukaryota; kingdom Metazoa; phylum Chordata; class Aves; order Passeriformes; family Pycnonotidae; genus Pycnonotus; species Pycnonotus jocosus. The sequence continues at coordinate 299,149 of VWYP01011412.1, forward strand.
TCACATTTCTGTCAGTCCATGTGTTTTTCTAGGTGAGCCCAGACTGTCTGGGGCAATTTCTCAGCAGTCAGTTGAAGTCACTGCAACATGCAGCACTGCAGTACTTTAACTCAGTCAGATCTGCATCCTAAACTCTCATGAAAAGCAGTGGAAATACACTCTTCTTTATTGAAAATGAACACCCCAGCAGGACATACACCATCCTTAAAGAGAATTATAGAATCATAGAATGGTTAGGGTTGCAAAGAATCTTAAAAGTCACCTAGTTCCAATCCCTCTGCCATGGGCGGGGATGCCATTCACTAAATCAGGTTGCTCAGGACCACATTAAACCTGGCCTTGCCCACTTTCAGGGATTGGGCATCCATAACTTCTCTGTTCCAGTACCTCAGCACCATCTAAGAAAAGAATTTCTTCCTAACATCTAATCTAAACCAGTCTTCTTTCATTTTAAAACCTTGTCCCATCGCTATCTGCCCTCTCCCTCCTTTTTATAAGCCTCCTTAAGGTACTGGAAAGCTGCAATGAGATTTCTCTGGAACCTTCCCTTCCCCAGGCTGAACAACTCCACCTCTCTCAGCCTGTTCTTGTAGGAAAGGTGCTCTATTCTTCTGATCATCTTTTTGACCCTCCTCTGGACCCACTCTAACAGGTTCACATCTTTCTCGGGCTAAGGACCCCAGACCGGGTGGGGTCTCAAAAGCTCAAGTCACCATTTGCTGGAATTTAAAATGGGATCACCTGTGAGGTTATACTGCTTGTCTTCCTGTGTGCTGGCCTGATTACCCAATAGTCCTTCACAGTATATCCAATATGCAGATTTGTAATGATTTAAGGTCAGCTAAGCTGTCTGAGGGAGAAGTGGCTTATTCCACTGTATAGCAAAAGATATCACTTAATGCTTGTGGCTGCTCACAAACATTACCCTAGTATGGTTTTAGATGACTGCCAGGGCAATCCATGTCTAGAGAGTATGGAGAGTCCTGATGACCTGCCCTGGGTTGCAGGAGGTGGTGTATGCATACGTATCACTAAATCTGCAGGAAAAATTGACCTTGAAGCAGCACAGAAGCTCTGCAGAGCAGGTGTATAAGTGGATTTTTTCATATCAGCTCACAAATCCACCTCATATTCTCACCAGCTGTGCTCAATCTCTGATGCTCGGGAGAAAGGCGAGAGAAAGCCCCAGGACACCCTGTGCTAATTGTGGGGGGAAGGAACCTGCCCGGGTCCCAGAGCTAAAGCCCTGAAGGAAGAGACCTGATTATACTCTGCTTTTCACGCTGAGCTGTAGGGGTTAGCAGCACACACACAGGATGAGGACGGCTTCATCAGGATCTCCCTTCACAGCGGAGACACAGGCTCCTCTCCTCCCCTTGGAAGCCTATTTGCACACAGGAGCAGCGGTCGTCCCATTATTTATGCCACGCAAAAAGAATATCCTAGGCTCTTCCTTGGTTGACGTTGGTTAGATAAGATCGTAGGTACAAAATACCCTTCACAAGGTGCAATAACCTTTAAAGCCACGCCAGCCACCCCCTCCTCTTCTGTTGTTTGGCGGAGCAGGGCAGGATGCTGTCGGCAGCGCCTCGGCAGAGGGACGCTGCCTGCATGTTAATGCCCGGGGTGTGCGCGGAGCCCGGCAGCGGCGGCCAGCGCGGCTCCGGCAGTTTCCATGGTGCTGTCATGGTGCGCTCTCCCCACACCTCCACTTATCAGCTTTTCCCACCCATCCTCCTCCCTCTAACGCGCTGCTTGCTCACCCCGAAAGGTCAGCCATTGTAATGATGATTTTAGCGGGGGGAGGCAGGAGGCCGAAGGGTGAAAAGGTGAGCGCTGAGCAGCGATGTGCGTGGGAACCGGGGGCTTGCCTTGCGCTGCACAATGGGGAATTAGAAAGCTTCCCCTCGAGGGAGCGGTGCTCATCAACCCCCTCTCACTTCCCAGGCCGGCCGAGTCAGATGCCCTGACGGAGTTAAAAAATGTTCGTGAGAAGTGGCTGGAGACCCGACTTTAAATCCTCAGCATCTCATCGGCAATTGACGTGTCAGTGCGTGGAGGGGCGAAGGGACTGCCTCTGTCCACAGAGGAAACTGATACAAACGCTTACGGGCATCTTTTTTGTTTTTCCATTTCCCTCCTACCCCCCCTCCCAGCAAGCCCAGCTCTCGTTTGCAGATGGAAAGAGACAGATTTTCCCTCCGACTTTCATCCTATTGACTGCCGGAGTAAAGCATTTCTTAACTGCCTTCCTTTCTTTCTTTCTTTCTTTAGGACAGCTTTCCTGCACGTTTTGGAGGAGTCCATTTTGTCAATCAGCCCTGGTACATCCATGCCCTGTACACGCTAATCAAACCGTTCCTCAAAGACAAGACAAGGAAAAGGGTAATTAGATGGGGGTGGGGATGGAGAGGGACCTGCAGACCTGGATTTTCCAAGTAGCTGCCTTGTTTTCTTTTCTAGTTTTTCTTTCTGCTTTTTCCATATGGTATAAGAGAATCACTGCTGTTATTAAAAATTAGAGTTTGGAATAGGTCGAATCAGTAACTCGGCCAAAGACCAGAAATCTGTTAGCACTAACAAGGCATGGATACATTTTACTGGGATGTGCTCAGGATAGAAAGAATTGGCAATGTGGAGGGATTATCAGGCGTGGCTGAAGTTACTTGCAAGAGAGGGAAACTTCAGTTCAACACTTTTTGTGGGAGTAAAAACTCCTATTTCATTCCTTCAGCAGGGTGACTTTTCACATGATGGTAACTCACTCACTTCCACAAAAAGTACCCATGCCTGAAGGCTTTTTGCTCACACTGCAGAAGAGGCAGATCTTCTCCACTGAAACCCAAGAGAATTGGTGGTTCTGCAGTCATCCTAGCCATTTGTTCTTTGCAGTCTGTCAAACAACAGCTGAATAATCCCTCGCGAGACCCCAGAGCCCACCCTGAGCTGGGTCTGATTAGGCAGGACAGGGGTAGGACTCACCTGAAAAGAAAGAGGCATTAGAGAAGCAAGTGTTGCTGAAGCAGCACCAAGTGGTTGCACAGGCTGATACAGCCCTGAAGATGTCTGGCCAAGGGTGCAGGGCTGGTGGGCCTCTCAGATGCTGTTCTACTCTTCATGCCTGCTTTCAGTAAGCTCCACTGTCACCCTTTTCTTCTCACTGCTCTTCGAGTAAGCCTCTATCCTCTTACAGTAGCAACAATCAGTCATAATTCCTGACTTGTGCTTCTCCTGATCTGGCACTTAAGAAACTGAAATTGTCATGTTCCAAAAGCAAGCAAATCAGAGTTTTCAGAAGTGTTTGTAGTGCCAGCCTAATTCTTCAGCTGCCCATCCCAAAGTTAATCCCCCCTCTTCTGCCAACTGAGTCAGCCCTGAGAACTTTGGAAATTCCCACCAGAAACTGCAGTGTCAACTAATGACACTCCACACCTCATTAGTGCTGCTGTTATTGTACTTAATGGAGTAAGGAGTCAATGATGACTTTGAACTTTCTTTTTCATTTGTTAAAGATCTTTCTTCACGGTAACAACCTGAACAGCCTTCACCAGCTAATACACCCTGAATGCCTGCCCTCTGAATTTGGGGGCACTCTGCCTCCCTACGACATGGGGACGTGGGCTCGAACGTTGCTGGGTCCCGACTACAGCGACGAGAACGAGTACACCCACACCTCCTACAACGCCATGCACGTCAAGCACGCCTCCTCCAACCTCGAGAGGGAGGCCTCGCCCAAACCCATGAAAAGGTTAGTACCGCCTTCCAAATCAGCTCTCACTTGGCTCTCTGCAGAGGTTCGGCATCAACCTCACAAGAAGGGCTCGAGGAGAGGCTGCAATTTGGCAAACGTGGATGGTAAAGGAGCACTTCACTCTGGGCTGTGCTCGTGGTGTGGTGGGAGAAGGGAAGCCTCTCTGTGGAACCGTAATTACTTGTCTGATTACTGTGCATGAAAATGAGGGGGAATTAATGAGCCCCTGCACGGAGCATTACAGAAAGCACATCAGGGTGAGATGCTGTCCTGTATCCAGCGGCACCACTTCAGCGCTGGTCCCTATCCCTTGCCGCTGCTCTGCTGCTGCTGCTGACCCCGTTGTTATCGATGAGGGATTTACCTCCTTGAAAAAACAGCTTTTGTACGATGAACACCACTGCCCTCTAAAGGGAAAAGGAGTTGTTCTTCTCCCTCTGCTTCTGCTCCCACTTGCTCTGCAAAACCCTGCAAAAGCAGTTGCAGAGCTGCTCTTTTAAATGCTCTGATTTTAGTTCTAGAGGTTGTGCACTCCACTCTGAATGCTCCAAATGGCACCTCTGGGGGGGTTACCCTCAGTAGTTCGGCCTGATTGCAGGGATGGGGTCAGGAAGTCGGATGCCTGGCACGGAGCTGTGGGTGGTATGGCTGAGCCAACACCAGCCGCAGTGAGCGATGGCCGTGCCGGCTCCCCTGTGTGAGTGTCACATCTGCACTTGCCTCACCCTTGGCATCCCGCTCCACGGAGCTGCTTTTCCATGCAGGTCACAGTGGTGCTTTCCTCGCTGCTGCCGCTGGATGAGTGCGGTGCTCACAGGCACGGCGTCACTCTCCGTGACAGGCAGAGGCCATCATTCTGTCACAGCGAAATCAAAGCTGACAACACAGACAAGCCATAATGTCATGCAATTAATTATGAAAGTCTTTCATCTTCAGAGGAAAAAGAAATGCGTTCTCTATTCACAGCTCCCTTCCAGGTCAGAGGGATGCCACGCAGCTGTGTGTGCAAAGTGAGGCCTCGTGCTGGAAACACTAACACTAATGACTGACTTCAAGAGCTCACAGGGCCACCAGATTTTCAGGCTGTGAGCTGTAGCCTTGTCCTGAAGAGGGGTGGTCACTACTGACCACCAGCCAAGACTGGGAGCCAGCATGAGCTTACAAAGCCTGCCCCAGAGAGTTGAGTTTAAATCAATTTATTTTTTAATAAATATCATCAGTGAAACACACTGAATCATTTTAGAAAAATACTAAGTATTTCACTATTAATAAAATATATCCCCATTTATGTAGCTTTATAGAAAGAAATCTGCAGTTTTTTAAAGCTCCAAATATCTTGAGAACTGTTCACAGGTAAATCTTTGCTGAGGATCTGATTCTTGGCAGCAAAGAAGGGATGGTCTTACTGTGCCCTCAGGGGAGAACCTCAGCTTGAAAATTAGTTCAGTGCCAGAAAACCCTGCCTTGAGGCAAAGCCTTCTTTTATAATCTGTTCACTAACAAAAAAGTGCACTAATACAAATACGGGGAGTGGATGAATCTGATTTGTCATGTTGCCTCTGGGCAGACTAGATCTAACTTTTAGCCTAATTTCGTTACTTGGTGGTTAAGTCAACCGTCTGATCTTGCACCTCGTGGTCATTACTTGCTGTTAAAGGTGAAAAGTTCACAGCTTCAACAGATTTTCTCCTATGAGTATTTGTTTTGATTCTTCTCCTGAAATTGTGGTTTGGCCCAAGCACAGGTAAAAGCCTATGTTTAGAAAGCACGATTGTGTGCTTTATTAGATTTTTTTGACCAGATATATATCTAAGGCATCTTAAAAGGTCTCCAGACTTCTACCAGCATTACCTGTCTTTATAAATCTCCCCTCCTTGCCTCTTTAGGTTCATATATCTCTAACACAATGAGAAACTCAAGCTATGACTGAGATTCCTGGATACTCCAGTGAGGTTTGCACTAGGCATAGGTGATCTTCTAACATTATTCTTCATCTTAAATATAACTCCCTCACCATTGTTTAATCATTTCTTTCCCTTATTAAAACAATTTCTAGTTTTATTGAAAATCTCTCCTCTGTTCTCCCTTTCATGGTATACACTCTTAGATGGCACATTCATTTTGTGTTTCTCTGATTAAATGATTAGTTTAACAAAAAATAAAGGTCAAAGTCACTGACCTTTTCTTTAGCAGTCATGTTCCACCGAAAGGGGCAAATATGCAAAGACTGAGCCTTCCTGGATTCCTGCAATTTAAGGCCAAAAAGCCTGAACAATTATGGGACCTTTCCTCTCTGACTTCCCAGATATCACTGCAGGTTCACCTGCCCAGTAACCAGCTGCATGAGACTTGGATTTACCCGGGAGGCTGAAATTGCAGTGGTTGTTCCCCCGGTGGCACTGTCCTGCTGCATGACAAGGTGCAGAGCTGCAGCCCCTCCTGGCTCTGTGCCCACTTGCTGTAAAGCCACACAAGCCCATCCTTGCTAAAGCTGCCTCTGCACCAGCAGAGTGTTAAAGCATCTGCAATCCCTGAGCTCAGTGCTGCTGTAACAGCTGAGGGTCTTGCACTGTGACCACAGAGAAGCGTTCCTGTGAAATGAAATGCCACCATCCTCTACACCTGGAGAGAAGCTCTCACCCTTGGCACCTACTCCAAAAATAGTGTCTTGCAATTTTAGTGGCAGAGAGGCTGAGATATCAAGACATGAATTATAGATCTGGAAGAAAAGTCCCAGGAAATGGAATCAGGGAATAACTGACCAAAATACTGCTGTAGCCACCTAATCTGTACTAGCAAATGAATGCAGAGGGGGAGGAGGAGGTCATTTTCAAGAGGTTCCTGAGACCAAATTGAGAACTAAAATAAATCTCCAAATGCAGACCAGGAAAAATTGAGGCACCAAGCAGCAGAGAGAGGGGCTGAAGCTGGAGGAGGTACCTGCCTGTAGGTTGGCTTTAGGACTGACAGCAGAGCTTTGGCTCCTGTCACCACGGCAGCTGCATGTAAATTGAAACAAGTTCACATGAGAATTGTGGGGAGGATGAGGAAAGCAGAGAGTATATTTTTCTGGCAAGAAGCTATAGAAGTTTGTTTAGCTTCAAGAGAGGGAAGGTTGAAGTGGATTTGAAGGGAATAAAATCTGGGAAGAGAGAACAAGTATGTGAGAAAAAGAACAATTTAGGCATTAGGCATGAGATCAAATGGGTATAAGTTGATCAAAGTATACCTTGGCTGCAAATCAGAGTTGGTTTGCTAGTCATCAGAAGCCAGAAACAGCATGCTAGTACAACAATCTAACTGATACAGGAGTGAAAGACTAATGTGAAGGGGCTACAGGAGATTAAACTCGCGTAGCAAAGTCTCATTAGATTCCAATTTCTGCTCCATTTAACAGCAATGGAACCAGAACATTATTTTCTTCCCAGTCACAGACAGGAGTGGTTTTCCCTATGACTTGAACTTGCACAAGGTTTGTTCTCAAGAAAGAGTCTTTGTAGATTTCAGAGAATGGAGGTGTTGTAGATGGAGAAAGGGTTGAAAATCCTCTTAGAGAAAGGCTGCCACTGACTCTAGTCAGTGACATGATCTTGAAATTTTTTATATTTGACAAGTGTCTATAATATGGAAAATCTTTAATCAAAACCATTGCAAATTTTCCACCAGTGGCCACATGAAGCCCCACTGGAGCAAAATCAAAATAGTGGGAATGGCACTCCCATCTGCAGTATTATCTAAGATCCCAAGTACTGTATGAACAGATGGGATACAAAGCGAAACAGCTGATGACTCCACATAATGAGTCTTAATGACTGGGAGGGGAGGGGAGGGGGAAGCAACAATAATAAAAATCCATTCAGAATGTATGTTTATTAAGATTTAGCTCAGTGAAGTCTGAAATGGGCAAGGCAGTAAACATGCAAACCAGCATTAGTACAGCAAACTTAGTTTAATCAGAGGCTGGCTGCATCCATTAGACAGTCTTGGGAGCAGCAATGGCAACAGACCCTTCCCTTTTCTTGGGACATCTCTTCTGAAGGGTCTGCATCCATCCGGGAATCCTGTCTCTTAAGAGCTTTGGGATTTCAGAGCAATGTAAATGGTGCAAAAATTTGGAGCACAGGGAAAAGTATCACTTCCCTTTGAGCTGCGGCCAAGTCTTCTGTGATCTCTGATGGTCAGAAAGGGACATTTAGTCAACAGGGAGCTCCCACTAAAGCAAAGCATTTGCCTGAGGCATTCATGCTGGCTTTTGTTGATGAGGTGTTGTTTTTAGGAACAGCTGGAGGTTTTATCTGGGTGTGCAGTTTGAGGAATGGTTACGGTGGGTAGTTAAGCCTAGCAGTAAAGAGTCAGAGACTGCTCTCAGCATATCACTGCGCCAATAGAGGACAAATTTTTAGCCCCATTCTCCCAACAGTAGGAGATCCACATTTGTAGCTATTTGGGTACCTAAAAGCAATGGGTGAGCATCTCCAGGTGAAGGGATGGATTCAGTGACTGGGGAAGATGTGAAAGAGCTCTGCTTTTTGAAGTTTCCTTTAGTCTCCAGTGTCACCCTTGCCCTTACATTCGGGTCCAGCAGCAGCAAGTAAGCTGCAGCAGCACGTCCTCTCTCTGTGACTCACTTTTCTTTACAAGAACTGCCCTCCTTCAGCTGCATCTGGGTCACTTCCCTGCACAGGCACCAAGCACAGCCTGGGAGCTGAATGTTCCTTCTCTGCCCTCCCAGGTATCGAAAGAGCACTAGCTTTTAACCTGCTGCCAGTGCAAACAGATTTGAAAAGCTGCTGCAATTTAAAATTGCCTTGCAAAGACAATTTTACCTAGCAACTACATATATATTCTGGCTAAACAACCTGGGTTTAGTCAAGCTTGTTTAGTCAAGCTTGTTTAATCAAAATTTAATTAATGATAACTTTATTCAAATTTGGAGTTGAAAGTTATTCTTAAAATAACATGGGTTGCAAGAGCATTACTAGCACTGGGTTGAGCTCATCAGAGACTCTGTAAATTCAGAGTTAGGGTAAAACTTTTAAAGTAGAGCCAAGAACACTAATTATGAATGTGCACAACCTGTGCATTAAGACACCATTATGTTTTTCTGCTGGAAAATAAAAACTTAAAGAATCATAGAACTGTAGAATAATTTAGGTTGGAAAAGAACTTTAAGATCATCAAGTTCAATGTTAACCCAAGTCTACCACCAAACCTTGTTTCTAAGCACCACATCTACACATCTTTTAAATATCTCCAGGGAATGGTGTCTCCACCACTTCCCTGGGAAGCCTGTTCCAATGTTTACAACCCCTTCAGTAAAGAAATTTTTTTCCTAATATCCAATTTAAACCTCTCCTGGCAAAACTTGAGGCTGTTTCCTAAACGACTTGAGCACCCAAAGACTCAATGTCCTGATTAGTGGTTCATCAAAAGCCCCCCATATTATGGATTTTGAAACTGTTGTGGAAAAAGCCTGGTGGAATGCATTTCCCCATTGCCCCATGATGTTGAGTTAGAGCATGTGGATTTTTATGTCCCAGATTAGAGTGAAAGGATTTTAAAATACAGATGAGGGTTTAGCCATTATTGCTTTCTGATGTGTGTGTTTTCAAAGGCCTGATATTCAAATGAACTCACTGCTGAAACTAATTGCTGCTTCTCAGAAATGGGATCCTGCTTCCAGAAAGAAGGATATTACAACTGGTCCACACTAATGCCGACTGGAACAGTTTTAGAACCAAAAGGGGCCGTTCATGGGGGTGACTTATGTAAGGTTTTTATTTATTCAGACTTGTTTCTCCATATGCCCAGCTGGGCTGTGCAAGGCAGACCTTTCTAGTTGTTATCCTTAGTGTGACCTTAATGTTCCTTCACCATATGTTTCTGCTTTTATGGGTCATGTTTTATGCCGGTTCACAGTCAGCACCAATTTACTGCAGAAGTAGTAAAATACCAGCAAATAAAAATCAGTATGAAAATGTGTGAACACTTCCCACTGCCCATGGATGGCACCTGGGTTGCTCTGCTTGTAACTGGGGTGCATTTCTACTTGTGTTGGGGGAAAAGGGAAAAAACTTGTGATAAAATAGCTCCGTAATACACGAGACCTACAATGCCAGGCTTGCATTCGCTATTTTATTATAAATGATTTCAAACAAAGGAGAATTTCTGAATGCTTCTGCAGAAATGCTTCCCCCATACACAGATGATGAATGAGACAAGTATTGGTAGTAAAGCAAGTATCCCAGGGACATGCATATCATGCAATGTATGCATCCTCTAATAATATAATGTTGTTAGCTGTTAAACAGTTTTGTAACTTTTAAACAGAATCCAGCAAATGCATCAGAAAGAAATGGAAAGCAACTGGTGGATCTGGCACATTAGCAGGTCGCATGGAGGCCACAGGGGACGTGTTGCAGAATATCTCGGTGGACCCCTAGTGAGAGAAGCCAAGTGAGTTGCAAAGCCACAGCTGAAGCAGGGACAGGAGGGATAGGTAGCTTGGTGCTGAGGATGCCCTGGGGCAAGGAGGAAATCAGCTGCTCTCTGGGAACATTGACAATGTGGGTTTCATTTCATCTGTTTGCAGCACTCAATTCCCAGTGCATGGGTGCACAAACACAGGCTAGAGGTGGGAATGGTAGAACCAGTGCTGTTGAGGCTGCCTAAAATATTGTGTTGTAAATTATGTCTTCAACTGGCTATAAATTTGCCAAAAGTTTAGTAGTTTAGATTAGAGACATGACACTTAATAAAACAAATGGTTTTACACTGCTTATGTCTTTTGCTGTCCTGTGAAAAATCCACCTACATCTGGCTGAGTTACAAGCCTTTGAAAGGGCAATTCACACATGCCCTGTAGAAACATATTTAATTTTAGCATTTAATGGCCCCACAGATTGCCTCGTGCTTTAGCTTGGCCTCCTTACATAAATAAACTTGTTCAGCTTGGGTTGATGGTTCAATGCCCACAATGTCCATCTCCTGCCTGGGCCATGGGGAGTAGAGGGCTTTAGTAATTACAACTTTTACTTGTGATCACAATTGTCCCTGCACTAGGCCAATCTATGGCAAGATATGGAGCCAGCATTTGGAAGACTGACACCTTATGCTCTCAGGGCTTCATCCTCCCTGCTGTTGACAGGAGAATTGGAGAGAAGAGGGTTTAGTGGTGAACCCATCTGGGGTACTGGAGGCTTGGGTCACTGGGATGGGAGCCACAAGGCAGACTGAAAGATGAGGTAGGCACAAAGGACTGCAAGCAGGTGGGCTAGGACACACACTCGGTGGGCAAGCAAATGGCTGATGGAGACCAGGTTCAGTCTGTTGGGTGCAACCCTTGAGAAGCAGATCCTGCTCTCCCTCTCCCCCTGAGCCCCTGTGTCAGCCTGGCAAGTAGCTCAAGCCGAACTTCACACAGATGGTGAGATGCACATTGCTTATTTTCAACCTGTCAAGCTATAGACTTTGGGGTCTGATTTCCAGAAATACTCAACAGAATACAATATTCTGTTGCCCTTGGCTGCAACAGAAATCCAGGGACATGTGCTCTGAACACATGAGCCACCACTTAAGGCTGGGGGCTCTGCAAAATCAGGCCCTCAGCACTGGGCACCCCATTAGAGGAATACTTGTACCCCAATCTCACTGCATTTCAGCTCTCCACATGCAAAATGAAAATTTAAAGAAAACTGACTCTCACAGTTCTCACAGTCATGCCATGGCAGTAAACGATTTAGCATTTAAGAGGCACACAAGTACTGCATTGACAAATTCCACAGAATGGCTCAGGAGGGAATTAGGAAAGGCTATCTCTTCAGAGCAGGCTTGGACTAATATGCAGCAAATGTGTCACAGAGCCACATGCTGAATCACCACAAGAAAGCAATATGAAAAGCCACTTACTAGCACAGCACTGTGCATGCTGAGCACTGAGGGAGGGAAGAGCCCTCAGAAAGAACAGAGTGTGCTCCTGGGGCCAGGGTGCAAGGCACAGCTCTCAACACCCACACACACCTGGCCAAGTCACTGCTGCTCCCACAACCTACATTCTGGCTTTTCACACTGTGGTGGTGCTTGACTTTCCACTCCAAATAGTACATCTGCAGGGTTGCTCTCATGCTGTAGTACTGTTCCTGAAGGACAGGAAACTTTTGATGTATGATGGGGAAGTAGAAAGATTGATCCCCTTTGCTCTTAGTGCTCTGTCCTCCCTGTTACTGTCACACAGCAGAGAAGAGACTATGACTCAGTGGCAGATCTGGTTGAGATATTGAGAGCTGGAGTTGTGGGAATGGGAGCTAGAAAAGGCAGACTGAAAGATGAGGCTTTGGCAATGGGAATAAGCAGGAAAAGCATGAGTGGTCATGACAAGTGCATGTGTGTTCATGTGTAAATATTTGTAAAGTGTGAGAAGAATTTTTTTTCATTATGTGGCCTGAAATTCTTTTGTTAGATATCAAATTCTGCACATTTCATAACAGCTCTGCTGAATCTGATGTAAATTGGTGTTTGCTGCTGCAGTGTTGTCTTTGTTTGATCCCATGACTAGGCTTACCATGTCATAGATGATATACTGGATTCCAGAGGACTAAGAGTCTTCCAAGAAATCCTATCTGAAGCAGGTGCTCCTATTCCTTCTATGAGGAAAAAAAAAAGGAATGTGAAAAACTCCGTCTATAGCAGAGAAAGGAAATGGACAGGAAAAGCTCACATCCATGCCTTTCCCCTGCCCTGGACCGAGGCAAGATCTTGACACAGAAGTTCAGAACACTCAGGAGATATCAGGCAAATCCACACTGAGGAAAAAGGACCGAGATGTGCACCCTAATTCCAATGCTGATGGTGCAGATCAACTCCTGTCCGCATTTCTCAGGAGTAGGCCCTGCCAGAGGACTCTGGCTGCATTTGCCCTGCATAAGATCTGGTTCCATCTGGGTCTCAGTGGCTGAAGGCATGAGACTGTATGGCCTGTGTTACATACTTAAGAATTTCTGTATGTTTATACAATTCAGAATGTCTGCAATAAGCTGAGAACTTGTCATAGCCCATCAGAAACCTGTTTTTACAGCAAGTGCCAAAGAATGCACACTGCATCATTGGAGAGTGCTGTGGGTTAAGGGATGGATCAGGGCTGGGTGCTCAGACAGCCAGGCCATGTTTAGAGTCAAATGTGGTGCAGTGTCATCCCCACCCCTGTGTGTGCACACCCTGCAGTGAGCTGTGCTCAGGGTTTGTGGTGGAGAGAAGCAGCTGTGGCCAGCTTCAGGAACAAAGGGGCATGGCAAGAACTGGCAGGTATAGGGAGGATGAGGGGTCTTATGCTGGGGTTTGCTCTGCAGCAGTTGCCTCTTCAGTGAGGCAACGACTCTGTGACCTCTCACTAGGGTGTGCTCACCACCAGGAGAAAGATGGTCACTGCTGCCACAGTGGCCAAAGCCAGCTTCCACTTGGGAATTGCAGCAGCTTGGCACCACTGCCCTGAGGGTTGAGTCTCAGCAGCAAGATTATGCCAGAATTTTCATGCTGCTCATGCCCCTGACTCATCATGCCAGTGGATCATTCCCAGCCCACCTGGGCCCCTAGACATTGGTGCTGCTGCATGTCTTTGCAGTGCTGTGTTGCTGTACCAGAGCTGCCCCTCTGGGCAGGCCTCTGTGGCACAACACTCTGCTGTCTTAATGCAGAGCTGTGAGCCAGCACCAGGGTAGAAGCTGTAAAATTGCATTGGCAAGAGATTTGAGCAGAGCTTGTGAGCCTGGGCAGAGATCCACATGCCCTGGCTGCTGCACTGGGGTTGTGCACTGCTGAGCAGGGCTTGCTTCATCTGCCCACACCACCTGGGGAGCATTTCCTTTCCAAACAACAAAAGGGCACCTTTTGGCACAACTACTCCACACCTGTACCTCTGCACTGTTTCTGTGATACCAAGGAGAAAGCCTTGTTTTTCCCACCCGGTGAAGCCATACACTTGAGTGAGGTGTGCACTCTGAGGTGCTGCACCCCCCTCTACAGTCTGATGGAGGGAGAAGGGCAGAGAAATAAATGTCCCTCAAACCTTGTCAGCACAGACATTCACAAGTGTGATTTAAAAAAAATACTTATAATGTTCAATAAAGGGAATGAATAACTGGGAGGTGAACAGCCCTAAGGTACTGGTGAAATCTGAATGGAATTTAAGGGAAATGAGCGGATGGGCGGTGAGAGGTAGAAAACAGAGTCATTCAGTGTGATCTGCAGCGTGTCACTCTGACTGAGAGCTTGAAGCCTCCTGAATTTAAGGAATAAAACCTTCCACCCTCCTCTTTCCTTCAGAAACCCCCTGAAAAGAAGCCCAACACAAAAACATCCTCACTCTTGTGGGCTGCAGCACATCAGCAGTCCTGTGAAGAAGAGCATAAAATGAGGGATCAGAGAACTGGAAGATGTCTCTTAAGACAAACATGCTGTAATACACTGGCACTCACTGTTAGTTCAGCCCAGGATTTTGTATTGCATTTTTTTATAGGAAGCAAAACTGATACCAAACAAACATCAGTTCCTGTGAGCTGACTGACTGCAGCTAAACTCTGAGAAGAGCCTTCTGAAAATGCAGCTAGGAGGTCTTCATCCAGTCTTCTTACATGATTTTTGACTGAATTGGAGAGGGTTGCATAAAAGTGGCCACACACATAAAGCCATCTGTTCCCTAAGACACTGATGTACATACCTATGCAGTGCTGTCATTTGAAATATATGGCCAGCCTGCTGGAGAAACAGCTGGGTATTGTTGATTTTCCAGACTTCCAAATATTCTTGCTGAACAGTAAAACAACCATGGGGGGTTGATTGACGCTTTAAATGGACCACACTCAAAAGGTACCTAGGGTTCAGAAATGAGACTGAGAATTCATTTTTCTTTCTATTTTCATTTTGTTCTCCTAAGCAAGGTTACCTAGCCTTGGAATCTAGATTATTAAAATCTGTGGGCATTGACTTTTCTTTTAATTACTTCAGATTTAGCTCCTAGTTCTCTGTGATCATGTACCCTTTACAAGGAGCTAAGTCTCCCACAGGATCATGTTAAAGAAGGACAGACACAGTGCCTGCCAGCTGAGGGCAGTGACTCCATCTGTGTGATACAAACAATTGTCTACTTATGTTAAAATTTAAGCCAACCAGATCCTCCACAGCCTCCACAGTAACCATCTTTCAAACTGTTTACTCAGAATTTTTAGCTGAGAAAGGAAAGAAACCAGAAGGATTTGAATTCAATATATTCATTTATAATTCCAGAGTTGCAGAACACACAGGACAAGTGCCATGTTTCTGGTGAGTACTGAAGGTAATATAGTGAAGGTGAATATGGAAGGTGCGAGGCAGTTGTGGCTATGATACATAGGAAACATTGCATCATAAGTCATGAAATCTGTTCTCCCTAGTTTTAACAGATGAGAACTCATCAGAGAAGGGACTTGAATGTATCTAACCCATGAATCATATGTTTATACCATATGTTTAGAACAAGTCAGATGAATAGCACCCTGAGAATGCTTATTTCTCTGCCATTTATAGCACAGAGTGACCATAGATGTCTGATGATGAGATGAATCAAAACACATGTGACTAAAATGTATTGACAGGAGAAGGCCAAGGCAATTTCTTTTTCCTGCTTAGATGATTAGTTCATGTCTAGCTCAGGTCAAAATGACTTGGACATTTCTTGAATATTACAAAGTAGCTCCATTCATCCTGCAAAGTATAATTAAATGGTTTTAGGCAGTGTGATGGCCTCCTGGCCTCCATCTGTTACTCCAGAAGGACACAAGTCCTCTACAAGTCTTTTATCAAACTGAGAGCCATAACCTTCAGTTATCTAATCAGTTGTTTTGGATACCCTAGGGTGCCTTAAATGGCCCTAGATATCTATGTTTAGCAGCTGAATGTCATCCACCCTGTGAAGGCTGACACCCCAAAGGCATAATTGACTAGAAAAGAAAATAGTTGCCCTGTCAGGATAGAGAAAGATGAATTGGGATGGTTCAGAAAAGATGGTATTTCTGTGGGCACAGAATCACAAAAGAGTTGAGGAAAAACCACAAAGACTCTGCAATCTCTCTGAGCAATTTGTTTCAGTGTTTAAACATTCCCCAGTAAAAAAAAAAAAAAAAA